>CAIGRB010075685.1:58491-91971 GCA_903798255.1 Fraxinus quadrangulata
TAAACTTATAAAGTTTCTTTAAAATTTATAAATATTTTTTTATGAAATTTAAAAATAAGTTATTTATTTTAAAAATGTTCATTTCATTTATATTTAAGAGTCGCGAAATAATTTATCGCCTAGGGCCTCATAATTCTGAGGACCGGCCCTAGTTTTCAACGTTTAGAAATTGGCTTACGAGCTTTTGCCTTACTCTCATCTCTTTGTAGCTTTTACAAAATTGCCATCAGGATCAATGGTTATCCTTTCAGTAGTACCGGTATTTTTCGACATTGGAACATCGCAGGCCAAAGAAAAATCGAAGATGGGAGATTGGAACTATAGAAAAATTGGTTAACATCATCATCCGAGTTCATGAATCTAGTGTAATCATAACGAATAGAAAATCTAGAAATAAAAACTACAGCTAGCATAAATAATTGGTACAAAGAAAACTAGAATTGAATAAATATTTGCAAACAAAGGATAAATTGTAAATTAATTGCAAAATTATACTATTAAAGATATGAGAGCAGTATATTAGCGAGATTCCAAAGAATTCTGAAATGTGATGAAATTGGTTTATCACCCATTCTTATATATCAATCCTTATTCAAAATAAACAAATCCAGGTTTTAAAATTAAAATTCGGCGCCTGATCTGATTGCACTCATGAGATGCAATCTATTCGATTGCACAACTAGGTAAATTAGTCATCGGCTAGAGTCAACTCGTGCAAGCCAACAAACATCTTGCATCAGTTTTTCATTGTGGAGGTCCTCGAAATATTGGAAGAAAAGAAAGAGACATTAGAATTATGTAAGACATCTGAAAGCAGACAAGAAGGGAATTAATATTAAGTCGTTGCGAGAGACGCTTGCTTTAGAAGGAAAAATAACGAGGTTCTTACTTTGATTTTGATAGAGACAATGATGATAGAATAGTTCGGCATTTTTAGGCTGATGAGGGCCTATAACTCTTTAGGTGATGTAGTTGTTTTTTTATACTACGCACAACACGAATAAATATGGGATGATTTTCGCTCCATTGATGGAAGTTAATCATTACGGTGAGGCAATAATATTTGGTTGAGAGTTTTTTAAGTGACAAGACTACAGATCTGTTTGTTTGGTTAATGAATGGATGAATGCCATGCCTAAGGGTGTTCCTAGTATGATCATCACGGACCAAGATCTTGCAATGACTAGATTTATTGTACGAGTCCTTTCGAATAGGTTTTATGTTAATATATATAACATATTCAATACTGAAAAGCTTAATACAATAATTTATTGGGACAACTACCATTTGGGTGAATATGCTAAAGTGAATAATAGAGCCCTTAGACTCATATTAGGAGTTGATGGCTAACCGTTGTGATATTAATGGACAACCAATGTCAAAATCTGTATGGCCAATGTAGACACAAATGGCAAAGATTTATACAAGAAAAGTTTTTCAAACTTTTCAAGATGAAATATTTAAGAGTCTAGCCTACATCATAAATACCTTATTTGAAGAGAGGCTAGTGTGATTTTATAGTGCGTTGATGAATCTTCATCATCAAGATGTCAAAAACTTGATCATAATAAGTTTTTAAATATTGTATGTTATAGTTGTTAACGATTTGAATGTGAAGGAATTCCATGTGGACATACATTGGCATATTTCATAATCAAACAAATTTTACAATTGCCAACTCAATATATTCTTCAAAGGTGGACCAAAGAGTGCGAAAGTTGGCCAAGTATGAGACAAGGATCGTGGAGAATTGAGTGACATTCTCATGTAGTACACAATCACAATTTATAGTTTCTTACTACAATTGTGGTATACATTTTCTAATTGTGTTTATCTTTTTTACTTGTAATATGTTTTATTTTTTTATTCTTATTTCTTGTTTAGATTAGGATTTTAAGTTAGTTCCATTGGATATAACTTTATTATATTAATAGGATTGAAGATTCATTTTATCTATAAATATAAAGACATTGTACACTTTTTCAATATATCAATTATTATGAAATAACGTTAGGTTTTTAGTGTGGTGATTCTATAGACAAAATGATTAATTTGTAACGTGTTGTAAAAGTCAAAGACCTAGGGTGCAATTTGTACAAGTTGAATTGTGAGGTCTAGGGTTTGAGCATAAAAGAAGAGAAATACAGCGTCGCATTTTCGCTATCCTATCGCATGGACACTGCTCGAGCGACGAGCGACAAAAACAGAACGTTGTCACTCGCCGTCGCCGGCTTTTGCTCGAGCTAGAAGCCGTCACTCGAGGGCCTGTTGCTAGCTCTTCGCTCAAGCGACAAATCGATCCGAAAAATCCTAATTGTTGTTTTAAAGTATTTTTTCGACCCATTCAACCTAATTACCCTCTCTTATAAATACCCAATTCTATGCACAAATTGTTGTGTGATTGATTATTATTCTCTTACTTCATATCATTCTTTAGATATCTAAGAACACATTCCTCATTTGTGATTTATTCTTGTTATTCTTGAGATCATTCAACCACACTTTGGAAAAACATCAAATTAAATAATCCAAAACATCTACTTCCTAAACATCCTTAGGAAGGTACTTTCTCAGTTGAACTTCAGAGGCTGCTGGAGTTTTAGAGAGGTTGGACTACAAGCGTAAGAAAAGCACAAGAACGGGGAGTTCTTGGAATTCCACTTGGAAGAGACAATTGCAGAAGATCGGGAGCTGGTGGATTTAGTTGATCTTGGAGGTTACAGGAATTAGATCGGAAAGTCTAGTGGAGTCGGCTAGGCAACATCTTAATGTAAATCCGTATTATCTATAGTCGAGGTAACTTGTTTGGTCCCGAAATTTTTACAAAGTTGGATTTCTCCGTCATCAATATTGGTGTTATTTATTGCTTTCTTATTACAAACTGCGGTAATTCAACTTAGGATAATTGGATTGTTTGTTTAACCATCTAGAAACAATTAAAAGAGAAACAATTAAAAGTAACTTGTTGCTTGTTAATTGTATAATTCTGCACGTAAGGTCAAATTTAGTTAATAAACAACGATATTACAAATAACATACAAACAAATTATTTCTCTATCATTCTTAGTTTATTACATAATTTTTATTACAAGAATTTCATAAACGCTTTTGCACCACATTCCTAACCAGTAATTGATGTTACATTCAAATTTCTCTCAAAAATTGTCAGTTGTTGATGACGCATCTTTCACTGAGGAGGGAACTAATTCTTTAGCAATGGGATGGAGGATCTCAATAATAAAACAAAGGAGACTAATATCGTTAATGGTGTTGAGTGGGTATCCATTGGACAAAAAACCATTGAAGAACATGTAATCATCAATAAACCACTACAAGAGCCAAGGTGATACGAACCCTCGTAGTAATTGAAACTACAAAATCCACGACAAATTAGATCAAACCCAAAAAAGTTAAAATCAAAGTTTGAAAACTCGACCTAAAAAATTATTGAATCAAATAATCAAGACAATTGCCAATAACATCTTGACCACGTGATCACAAAACTTATGAACCTTACTTAAATTGATGAACGCCACAAGAATTTATTTCTTGATAAGTTCAGAATTAATTGAATGAAGAACAAGAAGAAAGCAATAAGTCTTACAATTAATCTCTCAATAATTATGTGTTTTTACAATGAATTGAATAAGTTCTATTTATATAGAACCCGTAAAACCTACTTAAAAACGGAATTAAATTCTAAAATTAACAAAAGATATCACATGATAGAGTTTTAGCTAAAATAGAAGATTGGGCGAAATTTGAAAAATCGCATCCCATTTTTGAACTATACGGCCGCATAGGTTTATTTCATACGGTCGCATAGGCCAGTAGTCTGCCCTCACTTTGGTCACAGTATGGTTGATGCGGCCGCATGCATGCATGTGCTATGCGGTCGCATAGCTTTGCCCTTCAGCTCCCTCGCATGTTGCTTGCACCAAGTTGATCCATCATGTTCCCTCTTTCAAGCTCAACATAAAACTTGTTCATTTGCTTGCTGTGATTAATGTTTCGTCCACCATAACTTGAGCAAGCAATCACATAGTTTCCTTGACTCGCTTTGCTCTCGATCTAGTCATAAGCCCTTCCTCAACTCATGATAAGCAAAATTATATAACATTACTTGAAAGGTATTTTTTATTCATTGTTAATACTGATGTCATTATTTTTCAATTTCAAATCTTTTCTTATTGCTTCCTTAGTCTGCAAATATTTCATGCTAATTCTCAGTGTGCAAGGCCAGACATTTTGGAAGGAAACCAATTTAGAAATACTTCATTATTGACAATAAAAATCTTGGGGAAAGATGAGTAATAATGTGTGATGTAGATGAACTGGAGAATTCTGCAATTGATAATGTTACAGATAGTTGCTTTTGGAGTACGAATTACGATAAATTTTCTAATCAAATTTCAATTTTTGAATATTTCCTACATTATTTAAAATAATGCATTTTAAATTTCAATTCTTAATTTTCCATTTAAACTCGAATGCTGTGAAGAATAACATATTATGCACAGCATTACAACTGTGGAGAAATATTTGAACAACTTTCATATACATGCTCCGCGTAGTTTATTTCATTGTTGAATTCGAAAAATTAAATGCAGATTTTATTACTGATGACAGTAACTGCTGGTCGGGAGAACATTGTCGATTTTCACATTTGATGGTCGGGAAAAATTAATGGTGGATTAATGGTGGATTGCATAAAATGATTAGATTTGTTGGTAATTAGTATGTCATATTATCGGTGTTTAGGAGTATATATTTAAAGACGAGGCTATCTCCAGAAATTCGAGCACCTTATTCTTTCTTAAGAACAATTTCCTAAACTAGAACTTTATAATCTCAAAAATACTTCTTCTAGATTTGAAAATAAGTCTACCTAAAATTCCCTACAAGACCTTCAAAGAGAAGTTAATGAGATCCACTTGAGATCCATGAATACTTTCATTCTTACTCCGCACTCACGACAATACTCTAACCAAGTGAAGATATGAATGAGACTTAGTCATTTTCTTTATTTCACTCATTTGATGAAACGACAAGAAGCCAACAGAAAAAGGGCAGCTTACCCAACAAAGGCTATGCAGATAGGGGCCAGGGAGGCTCACTTAATACTATAGGAGCATACTGTAGCTCCCCAAAGTCGAAGCCTTATTGGTAGGACGTAAGCCAGTAGGAAATCGACTAACCTGCTTTAGCATTTATTTGCTACAAATATGTATATGTACATTTTTTTTAAAAATCATCTTTGTTCAGGGTATGTTGGGGTAATAAATTGCGAGAAAAAAGTTTGAGATGGAAGATTGTATTGTTGAGATACAATTCCTACCAATTTTTAAAATTATTCAAATTAAGTATAACTTACAAGTCGAAACAATTTAATGCATATACATTCACAAAAGAACTTCTGTGTCGGGTGAATTTGTCTATTATGTCTGATCGTTTTTTACTTGCTTACCATCATTAATATGGTACGGCAGCTATATATAAAAAATATCCGTTCATTATGATAAGGATGAGTTAATTTTGTGGAACCTTAATGATTACAAGTAGAAATGGTCAAATAGTATCACAACCTTTGCTAAAATTCGAGAATCCATACTAGAGGTTCATTCCCTTTTCGAGCATCCCATGTCCGAAATTATTTTCCAAAAGTTTTGTTAAGCCAAGTCATTCATTAGTAAGAACATTTCATGCTCAAGTTGTTTAAGTTCTACATTTTAATATGTTAATATTGACCTTGCATCCAAGTAACATTTAATGTGGTATTCAGTACAGCTAAGATGAGATTGAGACGGACCATAGAGCGTGCAGTTCTAATATCGCAATTGATTGCCAACAATTAGGACCCTATCCAAACTCAGCCATGGATCTCATTTCAAGATTTCCACTATAATCTGTCTGCACCCACAAAATCCAGCACCATCTCTAGCAAGTATAACTACACCAGCTCTAGGAAGATAAGGAAAACGCTGAACTGCATTCTGAAGCTAGCTGCTTTTCTCGACTGCTCATATATCTGCTGACAGTTGACAATATCTTATGCTAGGCCTATTATGCCCAAATGTTCGATTAACTATCAGTTTCAACTGCAATGCTAGGCCTGGAACATCCCAATGTATCGGGCTCCTATTTTTGGCATGTCAACACTCTCGTTGCACGCCAAAAAGGTGGGACATGACATCCCGAGCTGTGGGCCAGACCCGGATGACCTAGTTATGAATAGCTTACATGCTGAGAATAGTGAGCCCCTCTAGAGGAAATTTTTTACAAAGTGAACCACTTTTACAAGATCAACATCATTCATGAACTTATGCAATGTAGTAGGTGGCATTAACCACCACATGCCAGCCTACCTAGCAATATTAGACTAAGGACCATCATAATGCAAATAAATAGCACGTACACCAACCATGTTACAAAGAAATAAATATGTTTATTGATTGTCTCATCAAATCATAAAAATTCACTCTTCCAGGAATACACATAAAGTACATAACATTCTTTTTCAACTAAAATTTAAAGGCAGAATATTTCTAGAGTAATATGAGTTCAGAAGTCATATATTTAAGGATCATTAGCCCAATCTACAGCCTAATACTGGAAGCAAGCCTCCTCTTTCTTAGGCGCTCAGCAATGATAAAAGCAAGCTCCAAAGATTGAGACGCATTAAGCCTAGGGTCGCAGTGGGTGTGGTAGCGTGAGCTCAGGTCATCGAATGTAACAGTCTGTGATCCTCCAATGCATTCTGTAACGTTTTGGCCTGTCATCTCCAAATGAACTCCACCAGGATGGCTACCCTCTTGCTCATGTACATCAAAGAACGCTCTCACTTCCGCCTGATGCCAAAAGATAAATATCAAGAAAATCACATGATATGAGTGTTAATAGCATGACGAGAATTGTAAAAATTCTCATAGATAGAGTTAAAATTAATAAATAAATAAATAAGAAAAAAAGTCCAACCTACAACAATAGATATGTCCAACTCATTGATAAAGACACACAACAACCTATTAACTACTGGAGTTTCATAATGGGACAAATAAATTTCCAAGTAAGAAATGCAACCAATCACACATGGACACAATTACCAGGTTGCTTCTTTTTCTCCTACCTACTATACCTGCTTCGTGTGCTTGCTATGAGACCTTACCTAATTCACAAGGAAACCTTATTTCATACGTAAATTACATATTTTGCACAATTCAAAGTGGTTTATCTACCCAAAGCATCTTTAAGCTACTGTTAATTATTCCGCTAATTTAGAACACATCCTTTTCTCTTTATCATGGTATAACTAGAAATCTAGCTGCTCAAATATGCCAAGATCAATCAGCGATGTAATTTCGTATGATGTCTTGTTAGGCAAAATAATTTCAAATAGCGTCACCAGCAGAGTCAAAAAGTGCAGCGATACTTAGTAGTAAAGGTCAAATCCCACCAGAAAAGGCTGCTAATAAATGTAAAATTGATAGACATTCGAAATCAACTTCAAAAGATGTTATCTTTTACATCCTGTGCATAAATTTAAGCCAGTGAAATCGTATAGCTATTGAATTGTTCTTTGGATATGCAACTATTTTGTCTTTTAGGATGTCCAGTTTCCTTTTTAAGTACCACAACAAAGACTATAATGAATGATGCTATGTGGTCATGAAGAATGATCAAGGAAGTTACCCTGATTGCATCAAATGGGCGTGTTTTTAAACCACAAGGAGCTTTAATAGTGTTTCCATGCATAGGATCAGAGACCCAAGTAACAATTTGCCCTGCCCTTCGGACTGCCCTGATTAAATGAGGAAGTTTCACCCTCATATTCTCTGCTCCCATCCTTGTGATGATCGTAATCCTTCCTGGTTTGTTTTCAGGATTGAAAATCTCGATGAGTCTGACAAGTTCATTTGGATCCATTTTATCACTCACCTGTAAAAACAAAGATTTCATATAAGCAACTCCCATTACAACAAATAAAAACCACAGTTTCAGAAATCTATTGATCGAAACCGTCTTTGCATCATCACCTTAATACCAAGGGGGTTTGCAATTCCTCTCAGGAACTCAACATGGGCTCCATCCAATTGCCTCGTTCTTTCCCCTACCCAAAGGAAATGGGCAGAACAGTCATAGTGTCGGCCAGATGTAGAATCAAGCCTAGTAAGTGATTGCTCGTAAGGTAAGAGCAAGCACTCATGTGATGTCCAAAACTCAGTGGTCTTCATGACAGGATGGTCCATTGTAAGTCCAGCAGCTTGCATAAATCCCAGGGCTTCATCAACTCGGTGTCCTAGTTCACGGTACCTGCCATTCAACAACCAACACAATTCCATAACCATCTAACAAGAAATATGTATGTAAACCAGCTAGCATAAGAAATACAACATCAAACTTATCCAAGTTAAATTCTGAAGTATTTCATAAAAATCTAAATATCAAATAATGCATATTTCCCAACGAAGGAAATATTGTCAGCAAAAATTAGGGAGAAAATGCTTGCCAACAGATTCCCACGTGTTTCATTAATAGCTAAATATAAACCATCCATTTGTAAAGGACAAAGATGTCAATAAGTTCAAGAAAGTGACTTTAAAATCAGTAGTTGCCGTAAAAACAAAATATGCTCAGAGTCAAATTTAAAATAGTGGTCACTAAAAGACAGTGTTGAACAAACCTATCACCCTGCTCGCTGGACTCGGTGAAATCCAGGTTCCACTGAGTAACCCTCTGCATCGCGGCATATCCTCCTGTGGCGAAAGCCCTCAAAAGATTCAGAGTGGCAGCAGATTGGCAGTAGGCTCTGATCATCCTCTGCGGATCCGGAACCCTCGACTTTTCATTAAATGCATCACCATTTATGTTGTCTCCCCTGTAACTCGGCAACTTCACACCATTCTTCTCCTCAAATCCATCCGACCTTGGTTTTGCAAACTGCCCGGCCATTCTTCCCACCTATTTTATCAGCAACAACCACTAAGATTAATTGATTCAATAAAACCCTAAGATTCATATACAATCACAGACGAAAACCAAAAAAATAGTAAAAATAATTGGCTCAACATTAGCTCTCCACATCATAAGAATGCAAACAACACTCAAATCCAATTTGGGAGTTCTTAACGTACATCCAATGCCAGTCTAAAATTACTGAAGAAATAACAATCTAATAATTACTAATTTACAACACTAAAAAGGTAATTTCAATTATGTGCATTGATGACAAGATTTAAATGAATACAAAAAAAAGATATGAATTCAAGTTTTGTAGCCACTCCTATGCCAAACATTTGATCAAATAAATCCGATCTTCTACTCGTAAAGGGGCATTTCAAAGACAAGATCTAAATTACGGACTTAACTTAGATAAGATGGTTTAACAGCATCCAAATTCATATCATCCAATGCAACAAATATTATACATTTTCAAGAGAATAATGAAAACCAACAAAAAGAAAAGGGGAGCGTATAAAAAATCACCTTGATGACAGGCATTTGGCCGCCAAACATCAAAACGGCGCCCATTTGGAGGAGGATCCTGAATGTATCCCTAATATTATTAGCATTAAATTCCTTAAAGCTCTCAGCACAATCCCCACCTTGCAGAAGGAATGCATTGCCCAGGGCAGCTTCACCTAGCCGCTCCTCGAGGCTCCGGGCCTCTCCGGCGAACACGATCGGAGGAAAGTCATCAAGGGTCTTGAGAACCGACTCAAGCTCCTCAGCGTTCGGGTATTCCGGCAGCTGCAACGCTTTCTTCGATTTCCAGCTGTCCAACGCCCATTTCTTGGAAGGAGCCTTGGTATCTACGGTGGCTGTTGCGGCGGCGGCGGCTGCAGCCGGCGGCGTTGGCTTGAGAGACTTGGATTCTGAGACAATGGGGTTTTTGGAACTTGAAGAGTCCGCAGCATGGACGGCTGAAATGCGTTTGACTGTAGATCTGACGGTAAGAGAGGAAGAATTGGTGTAAAGAGAATTCTGGGTTTGAGGAATAAGAGAAGATTTGTTGGGAAGAAGAGAGTTATGTGCAGGTAGCGCCATTGAAGGGTTGAGGATGGTTGTACTTTCGTGCTTTGGAGAGGTTGTACCTGAGGAAATGGAGAACGAACATGGAGGGGGTTTTATATTATGAATTTTGTGTGTTTGGTGAGAAGGGTGAGTTATTATGGGACCCACCTTTCGGGGGTGGGTAGAGGTGGGGTAACTGTTGGGTGTTGGTGGAGATGGAGTAGGTAGTTGAGGGGGTATTATAGTAATTTGAGGCATTCATTTGATAGTTTAGTCAAATACGTGACCCTGATTTGGTCTATACCAACTTTCATTTCTTGTTTGTATTTTGGAATAAATGGTCCTATACCACCAACCCCAAGGTATGGTCATTTATTCAATTATATCGTTCAGTTAAGTCGAATATAATTGAAAATCTATATAGATTCTAATTTGAGAATCGTCGTTTTTTACCTTAGAGAATCGTTGTTACGTCATGCACATATTAAACACAAGAAAATGATTATGCCGACTATCTTGTCAATATAAGGGGCGGAGAGAGGGGGCTCAAGCCTACCCCAAGCCTATTTAGTTTTTCTAAAGTTAAAAAAAAAAAATTTATGAAATTTTTAGGTTTTTTAATGTAACAGTCTGTACAAAAAAATTGTTCCACTTGACTCTGCCCCTGATAAATATGGAAGAAGTGTAAATCTTGAAAATCCTTTTTCTTTGTAGACAGTTAGGAACTAACTATCAAGTGATTTCTTTTTTATTTTCTTTCCAATGTACACATAAAAATTCTTACTAAAGATAAGATAATTTTTTAAGATGTCGATTGATTGAATTATTTAGAGCTATATTATGTATAAAAATATAAGTATTTGGAAGAATGAAGATATGGTAGACTTGAAAATTGTAATGTCCAAAAGATTAAGAGTTTGATCTCTTTATCATTTTCAAGTCGTTTTTTATTTTCGATTTTCGAAAATAGTGAAAATGCGTTCTTTTTCCTATCTTCAAAAATCTGTTTTTAAAAACAAGTTAAAAATTTACAACGAAAACCCAAAACGATAAATTTTTCATTTTTGGTGTTTTCAGTTATAATCAAGTCAACATTTTCAAAACGCGTTTTGAGTGTTTTCAAAATTTCAAAAAGAACACATTTTCAACAATTTCAAAATGGACACTCAAAATACAAAATTCAAAATGAATTCAAAACTCAAAACACAAAACTGAAAAACAAAGAGAACAACCCCGAAAGGTTTTGTCATAAAAATGTACTATAGTTTTTTAGGTAAAAGTTAGATTGAAGTTGATTGTGAAATTTAGGTCCTGATTGGTAGAGATTAAAATTAAATTTTTAGTAAATTTTGATAAAAGTTATTGAAATGTGTGGTTTAAAAATTGTGAATCTCATAAAATGTATGATTAAAATTAATTGTTGACTTTAACTTGAAATTTTAATTCAAATCAAACCGAAAAAGTGGCTTTTGTTTGGAAGCAAGAATGGAAAGACCAAGCATGTCCATCTCGCCTTGGGTCATCAACAATAAGAATGAAAGAATATATACCTTGCACATTTAAAGAAAAAGAAAAATGTCAATAAACAAAGATGGCTTCCAGTTTCACACAATGGTCACCAAACTTCACTTTTTTTTTATATAGTGGAAGACTTTGGGAGAAATTTACGAGTCAATAAAAAAAAAGTTGTAAAAATATCCAATATATTATTTCTTTGCAGGAGAGGATACCATCTCATATTATAGCATATTAAAAAATTAAATTATATATATAATAGATCCAAGGGGTTGTTTGAATTCCTTTTTTTTTTTTTTTTTTTTTTCTGGAAATGAGTTTTTTAATAATTGATTTTTTGGAGAATACATGATTAAAATGTTGAAAAAAATTTAGATTTACATTTAAAATTATTTTCTTAGAATAATATGTCGTTGAAAATGAATTTAAAGAAAAATGATTTTTTTATAGAACGAAGCTCAATCAGAGTAAAAAATGGTCCCTGAAAATCTCTTATTAATAAACTATGTCTAGGTGTTTCGAATCAAAGCCCATGCTGCAATTTTTATTTTTTATTTTTTCAACAGATATCATTACAACCAAATTTGTTTATTCTTGTGCATCAAATCTGGGAATAGTTTACATTATAACTAGGTGTATAGCCTTCCATGTGATTGAATTGTCAATGGACAAATTATTACACAACTGTCACACGACTTAAAATTGGAGAGTAAAATCATCAAATTACTTAATATTTTATTTGATTCAATTAAAACCCTATATGTCTAGATGTGACAAACGAGTCGAGTGGCTCGTCGGCTCGTAAAAAACGAGCCACGAGCCGCTCAGGCTCGTCAAAAAGACAAGCCCGAGCAGAGCAGGCTCGCTCGCTCGCTCGACTCGTTTTTGACGGGAAAAAAAAAATTAACGAGCTCGACTCGGCTCGAGCTTGGCCCACAAAACGAGCCCGAGCTCATGCTTATACGGGCCGAGTCGATTGACATCACTATATGCCCCATGTTTAGAAGGAATTAAAATCAGATTTTTTGTAAATTTTGATAAAAGTTAATGAAATGTATGAATAAAATTAATTGTTAATTTTGACTTAAATTAAACAAAGATTGTACTAAACAAGGGCTTGGTATTTCTAAAAATCAGANGGACATAGTTTTTAGGATCTATGCTCATTATTTTTACCCAAACTAATATTGTGTTTTAGATCCATTTTTTGAAAGAATAAAATTTGTAATAGTTATTTTTTGGAGAATACATGATTAAAATGTTGAAAAAAATTTAGATTTACATTTAAAATTATTTTCTTAGAATAATATGTCGTTGAAAATGAATTTAAAGAAAAATGATTTTTTTATAGAACGAAGCTCAATCAGAGTAAAAAATGGTCCCTGAAAATCTCTTATTAATAAACTATGTCTAGGTGTTTCGAATCAAAGCCCATGCTGCAATTTTTATTTTTTATTTTTTCAACAGATATCATTACAACCAAATTTGTTTATTCTTGTGCATCAAATCTGGGAATAGTTTACATTATAACTAGGTGTATAGCCTTCCATGTGATTGAATTGTCAATGGACAAATTATTACACAACTGTCACACGACTTAAAATTGGAGAGTAAAATCATCAAATTACTTAATATTTTATTTGATTCAATTAAAACCCTATATGTCTAGATGTGACAAACGAGTCGAGTGGCTCGTCGGCTCGTAAAAAACGAGCCACGAGC
This sequence comes from Fraxinus quadrangulata, assembly GCA_903798255.1. NCBI lineage: Eukaryota > Viridiplantae > Streptophyta > Magnoliopsida > Lamiales > Oleaceae > Fraxinus > Fraxinus quadrangulata. The sequence goes on from CAIGRB010075685.1 coordinate 71,740, forward strand.
CGCTCAGGCTCGTCAAAAAGACAAGCCCGAGCAGAGCAGGCTCGCTCGCTCGCTCGACTCGTTTTTGACGGGAAAAAAAAAATTAACGAGCTCGACTCGGCTCGAGCTTGGCCCACAAAACGAGCCCGAGCTCATGCTTATACGGGCCGAGTCGATTGACATCACTATATGCCCCATGTTTAGAAGGAATTAAAATCAGATTTTTTGTAAATTTTGATAAAAGTTAATGAAATGTATGAATAAAATTAATTGTTAATTTTGACTTAAATTAAACAAAGATTGTACTAAACAAGGGCTTGGTATTTCTAAAAATCAGATTTTTAGTACATTTTAATAAAATTTGATAAATGTATGATTAAAAAATTAATAAAAAATGTGAATCACATGAAATATATAATTTAAACAATAGCTCAAAATCACATAAAATTTCAACGTCCACACTGATGGTCTCAATCACTTGAATACCCTAGTTCACATTTAAATAGTTTGAAAACCTAAAACTTCATCTCGAATATTGAAATCCCATAACCACAACATAAGAAAGATTAGGAAACTCAGCCCTAAATCCCATATTTAGAAAGTGTTTATAAACGGTTTGAATTACAAATAAATAGAATATAATGATGAATTAATGAATAGTACTTGTGAATCCTTAAAAGTACGCGAATAAAAAGTGACTTGACATTTATAAACATCTTATGAAGATGAGTCAAACATAAAATACAAACATAAAAGTTACTGATTATTCAACAAATTTGCGTGCAAAAATTACAATGTCCATTGTACATCTGTAAATAACAATCACAATTCATAAAAAAAACAATGCAGAAGCTGCATTTTCCAGTTACAAAAGAATTTAACCCAATGAAATTATTGACAGGAGGGAGACTCATGATGCTTTAATGACTTTTTGCTTCTTTTCTTCTAGCGTGACTGCCTCACTCAACATATCAGCGGCGTCCTTGTGCATGTCGAGCTTTGCAAGGGCTACTGCCTGCATGTAGAATGCTGTCGACCAATCTGGGTATATACATTGTGCTTGCATTGCATCTCGGAGAGCTGCATCTGCCTGATCGCACATAAGATAACAAAGGCTTCGCCGTGCATGAACAGTTGGCGAAATCATGGCACCCACATCTACAAACTGCACATACTATTAGAATCACAATTCCATATAGCTAATAAAATAGCTAATGAATTATCAAGACACCAGAAAGTACAGGTTGTGGTTAGCAGTCTTTGGGTCCACGTAAAATTCTCTTGCAAGAGAAGTGCATATAGTAAATCTCTAGCTGATATTCTATCCTTGCTCATTAAATGCGGAAGGCTAATGAATATCAAGCCTAAGTAAAAGATATGGGGATTCTTTACATTCCTTCAACCACTAAGTATAAATTATTTTTGCAAAGAGAGAACGAGAGAGAAGTCAAATTTCCATTCTAAACTCTTGGTGAAGCACTTTTAGATTGAGAGAAAAAAAAAAAAAACTCTCATTAAGGAAAAGTAGCTAGTGGATGGAAAGTGAAATCTTACAGTATGGTGCTTAACAGAATACAGGTAGTCCACGAACCAGTATAGAAGTAAAGAATTCATAGGAACTCAGTATATTTCAGTAGCGGAAGAGGTGGTGTTTAGAATTGTAGTTAATGAGGAATTCTTTCTTATGATAAGGCAAAGAAGTGCATGCATGGAGAGTTGGATATATGGAAACTTGTAAACGAATAAGATGTCCTGAGAAACCCTACCGACTTGAAGGATTCAGAGAAGAGACAAAATAAGATCCCAGGAACTTAATACTCAGTACAGATTAAATTGAAAATACCTGAGAATAACAATCTATAGCAGCTTTGAAATCTTTGTCGCGGAATGCTAAGTCACCACGTTTCCTTGCATCCAACATATCTCTCATTTGTTGGGTCCACTCTTGGAAAGATAACTGTACGATCAGCATCCACATTCATACATTAGAAATGATTAAATATGCCAACGAGGAGTTACCATTTTTCCACTGTCTAGGATAAATTACCTCATTGGACCCTTCGTCATCTTTATAATGTTGCATCACCAAGTACTGATGGATAGCAGTGAGATCCATGCGTGAACAAGCATCACCCATGGGAGAGAGAGGATGTTGTGGAGTAGATGGTGCTTCTTCATGCTTTGAAATTCCCAGCATCACATAAGATTGAACCTGATATTGAAAAATTGATCATTGGGTACATGTTGAGAAGTAATGCAATCAAAAAGACAATATAGAACTTGAGGATGAGGATAATGCATAAAAGTTGTCATTTTTGACATCAGCTTTAAAAAATATATTCAAGAAATAAAACTTTTGTCGTTTCTAGCATGAGTGAGTACATCCTAAGTATGTGTGGTCAAGTCAGCAGTCAAGCTTCCCCTGAATCCATTTCATAATGTGGGGAAGACCTAAATAAATCCTGAATATAAGGAAAATAGATTAGGACTTACATTGGATTTGTTTTGCAGCGGGGTTAGGGTAGAAACAAGATCTTTGGTTGTTGGCCGCTCTCTTGGTTCATATTGCAAACATTGTGAAGCAAGATCAAACACTACATTTGCCTCTTCGCTCGAGAAGTTCCCTTCCAAATGGGAATCCATCAAAAGAAGAATATTTTTGCCACGTATCATATCCAGTGCCTGAAAAGGAAAAAAAAATGTAAAAAATGCACATGGTCATAAGAATTAACTTCATCGCAATCATTAAAACAAAGAGAACATCATAATCAAAAAAGAGACATCAAGAACCATGCTCAACCAAGTCCAAGTTTGTGTACATGAATGATTTAATGAGCACCGATGTTCATCTTATACTAAGCACCAGTAATATGCATATTAATTCATTGGTAGATGACAAATTTAATTCAAATGTTTATTCACTACTGAATTAATATGATACGTCATCAGTGCTTAACAGAAGATGAGTACCGGTGTTCATTATATCATTCATGTGTGTGTACCCGCGTTCGGACACGCTACTTTTGTAAAAAAATCAATTTGTGGTCAAATCATGTTGACCCATTTTGTTTTCTTTAATGATAAAATATTGCAATTCAAGCTTGCATTAAGAAAAGTAAGAATGGGTCAACAATAGTGACTAAACATGAAAAGTTTATTTCACCCTTCTCTAAAACGCCAAAAAAAACTTAAAACCCAAAAAAACACAGCGGAAAGTAATATATGCGAGTCAAAAAGAGTAGAGACATTCAACATTATTTGGGTGGAGTAGAAATTTTACATTTTGTTTATACCGCTTGGTTATCAATGGAAATAAAAGATGACGACTTATACGTATTAAATTAATAACATACAAACAAATATTTTTCATTGTTGTACAGTTATACAATCGCGTAATCAATCCCAAGAATTGCGTTGCATTCATCTCGATTGCTATTTCATCTTCTTTATAAGGCATTATTTTCTAGGGTAATTGGAAAACTTTTTCCTTTTTCCAACAATAGTAATGTTTGATAGGTGAAATTTTCTAGAGAATTGGTTTTCCCATTTGCTTCCTCACGCGCCTCTTTTTTAGGAAATTGGTGAATTGGTTTTCTTGCCTTTTTGGTGATAAAAGTTTTTCCAGCTTTTTTTTATTTTATTTTTAATTTTTTGGCAATTGGAAAAAATTTTAGACACAATAATAACAAAAATCCACTTTTATTGACAATTTCCATACAAAACAAAGCTAAACGAATGGTATTCGGTATGGTATTTTTTTTTTCAGCAATTGGAACAAATTATAAACCCAATGGTAGAAAAATAATATCACTTTAATGGACAATTTTCATAAAAAATGAAGTCAAACGGACACCAAACTTTCAACATTTTCCAAGTAAAAAATTATACCAATCAAACACAATTAATTACGATTCCTAGTAAAACAATTTTTAAGCAATTCAATTCCTTGTAAAACATTTTCTTTCCGCCCATTTTCTACCTTTACAATCAAACGGACCCTTATTTTTTCACAAAACTAACACTCCCATACAATTGTTAAATATAGAAAGAGGAATGATTCATAAGCACTGATTATATGATACATCAATTATTTGATGAATAAATTCATGGTAGGAACATGAATTAAATGATCCACCAATTAATTGATTTAACGTCTCAGGTGCTTAGCTTAGGAGATCATCTCTCTCTATATATCTTGATCTCTTAAACATCGATGATATGACATAGTAATTATCAACAAACATAATCATTTAATGAGACCCACCATTATTTTTCACTAGATTAATTTACACACGTGTTAAGTTAAAAACAAAAATATTTGCTTTATTTATTAAATATGAGGGACCCGCCATTATATTACATGAATCTAAAATGAGATTGAATTAATTTTATTACTTGAAATCAAATAGAATTAATTTATTACTTGAAATAAAAATAAAAATAAAAAAAATCAAACCAAATATTACCTTATTTACTAAGAGACTACAAATTAATATAAGTTAATAATTGAGGCAATGGTAAAAAACGACTGCTTCTTAATCCGCTTGCTTTCTTCTTTGAGAAGAGAAGATGTCAACCTCACGTGTTGCCTCATTAAAAATAAGATTATCCAAACAAAAACTGATATTATACTGCTGGGTTTATAGATATTAATTTTAGTCAAGGATTAGTGATTTGTTTGATTCTTCATGGGGGAGCTTTTGAGAAGGTTTAAATATGTTATTTGAATATATATTCAAGTTTTGTTAATGTTAGAAGTCTGGATTTAGCTGCTTCTTTTTTTTTTTTAATTCATTCCAACAATTATTTGATATTCAAATGTGTTAATTGTTAGTTTGAATTTCATTTGAAAATCATAGCACCAATTTAAAATTTTCTATACGGTAATTATTTTATCATGTAATTGAGAAATTTACCTACATGGAAAATAATTTTATTTTTTATTTCAAGTAATAAAATTAATTTTATTTGATTTCAAGTAAAAAAATTAATTCCATCTCATTTTAGATTCATGTTAGATAATGGTGGGTCTCAAATATTTAATAAATACAACAAATATTTTTATTTTTAACTTAACATGCGTGTGAATTATTGTTGTGGGAAATAATGGTAGGTCTCATTAAATGATTAAATTTGTTGAAAATTATTATGTCATGTCATTGGTGCTTAACATAAGCTAAGTACTGGTGCTTAGGAGATTTCTATTAATACAACTCAAAGACAAGATGCTATCATTCAACATAACTTTTTCTATTGCCAACTTCTAGCCCTGCATATAATTTTTTTCAAGTATAATGAGGGAGGTTTCCTAAGATCGAGGAATTTATATTTTTACTAGGGGTGGATATTTTCGAAGACACGGCATCGGACTGCTTGGTTCCAGTTAAAAATTCAACTGGTTTGTCTTAGAACCGAGAACCAGACAGTTTAGCCAGATTCTAGTTTCCCATAGGACTCCAATATTAATTTTCTAAAATCTCTCAACTAAACCAATCTATAATTTACTTTATATGAATTATTATTTGTTCAGAATAATCAAAGCTTTTGCCATGGAAACAGAAAGCAAGAAAATGAATTCAGAATCCTTCCATCAAGACATACGATGAGTAGACATCAACTATAAAAATTATACAGGATAACATCAGTTTTAAATCTGTATCCTTTTCTCATGAAAACTAACTTATTAAGAGATTACCACCCCCTGAACTGTCACGAGGCAAATCACTAGTATAACATGAAACAAGCTACTCAAGCAAATAAATCACCCTTGAAACTTGAAGCTGAATTGTATGGCCAGTTACCATACATGCACAAGATATGTAAATTGCTAGAGCTGATAAATAGCATATGCATACAAACTTACATGACTTGGAGGAATATGCTTCCCACTTAGAAGATCCAACAGGACAGTCCCAAAGCTGAAAACAACACTTTCTGGGGTAACCCTCCCTATATAAAAATTTTCAACACAATATTACTCTTGTAACAAGATTCTTGAAAAAAAAAAATGATCAACAATCTTTTCTTTTATCACTTGTATCTTTTATTTTGCCCCTTTTTGGTTTAGCTAAAAATTAGAATTTTGACAGATTTTGATAAAAGTTGATGAAATATATGGTTCGAAAGTAGAAAAAAGTTGTGGAACCCATGAAATGTGTGATTCAAGATGAGTTTGAGGGAAAATGAGTTTTAGAAAATGAGGGCCAAACATGGACTTAATTTGTTGGACCTTATACAACAAGGTAGCTACAAAATTACTTTGGGTGGTTGGTATATGGAGCTGCCTCAGTGTTGGAAGCTATCTTTTTTGTTTGTTTTTGAGTTATTTCACACTAAATGTCTTAGTTTTGAAATATGTATGAGGCCAAACAACTCAAAGAGAATGCAAATTCCACCGCATTTGGGGTAGATTGGAGTTCCAGGTGGATGACATTTCAGCAACTCTTGAGGCCTTCATGCATCATTAACGATGACAGTGTTTTGCATTTTGAGTCTTGATTCACACACTGTAATTGCAAAAAGTGCTTTTCTTCTGGCATCCTCTCGCCTTAAATTCATTTTTTCTAATGTCCTATTCAATCTTAAAAACTTAGTATGGCTATATAAAGAAAATTGGACTGCAAACATCAATTTTTTTCCTTAAAACACACCATCTGAAGAATGAAAATTTATTTGGGGAGATCAATAAACAACACACATATTAGGTAGGGAAAAATTAAATAGAGGGTAAGAATAAACAAGTACCATTTCTTAGATACTCCGGAGGTGTATATGCAAGATTTGTGCTGTAACTTTTACCATCTCTGCTATTCTTCATTAATCCAAAACAAGAAAGCCGTGGATCACCATTCTGCCAAATTTACCCACCACATTAACAATTTATCCATTAAGACCTAATGCCCCTTCATAGAACACTTGATGGGACAAACAAGAATAACATAGCATAATCAAACAGTTATATTATCCCATGTCAAAAAAGCTCATCTTCAACGAACAAAAAGGGAATAATTAACCTCGTCAAAGAGAACCCTGTAGGCATTTAAGTCATGGTACAGTGGGCGACCCTCACTGCTGCAATAATCTAATGCTTCAGCGATAAAAAGAGCTACTCTTAAACGCATGGCCCACTCAGGGGTTTGATTCTCCCCTGTGAATAAAGTGCAGAAGAACAAATCAGGTGATAATTATAGAAATGAGGAAGACAACAAGAAGTTTAACACATTAGACTTTGCATACAATCAAATTGATCTCTGCAAAGAGGCAACCATTTGGACACTTGAATTGAGAGCTTAGGTAGAAGGGATGCCTTTTCTCTCCCACCCCCGCACACCCCCTCCAGAGAAAGGGTAAACAAATGAGGAAAGAGAAAAATTACAAAAAATGGATCTTATTCCCTGATCTTCTGCAACTGACTGACTCACAAGACTAAACAAAAACTAACAAGAAAGTTAGGTTCTAATCCCAGTATAGTTCCTTGACGTATAATGGATGTTGTACCTTCCCTTTTTACTAATTAGAGGATGTATCTCCTCCCTTCTCCTCTTTTCTTTTAGACACCTTTTTTTGGGAGGTCAGGTACCATCTCCCCTCCCTAAGTCGTATATTTCTTTTGCAATAAATTCATCATCCTTGTGGTGATTTTGGAAAACAGAGCAGGAAACTAGAAAACACAATAAGCATCATATAAAACCAAGCATAAATAAATTTCTATATATTTGAGGACACTTGTTGGCACCATAAATCATAGATGTCATTGCAGATGAATAAGATGCCTTCTCAATTTTGGGTAACTTAAACACACAAAAAATGTCAAGATTCCCCACTTGTACGGTACCATAAATTTTTTTCAAAATAGCTCCTTCGCACATAATTTCATACATGTTACTACATATTCCAGAATGAGCGTGCTGATCTAACTTGGCATAATCATCGTTAAACAACGAGTTTAACACGTTACACCCTTTCAGATTACCAAAAGATAATGAAAGTACCTTGCAATTTTGATACCGTATATTTTACCTTTTATGTTAATGAGGATCATCTTCTGAGCATTCAATATTTTAAACACCTCTAATTAACAAATACGACTAATGTTTCCTAACAGCTTAAATTTTCAGAAAGTAGGAAAATTTTACCCTATGACTTTCACAGATCAATCATTGGTTGTAGATAAACCCGCAATGATACTTGAGAAGTATAGTCTTCCAAGATCAAAACATGCAAACTTTTCAAAAATATATCTACAAAATGATGGAAGTTTTAGCTCTCAAATTGCTACTTAATCAAATAACAAGCTCCTCAGCACAGAGAAAAACCTCAAAAAGACAAACCAAAAACCTCATTAAGTTAGCACTAGCATCATCTTATCTCATATCACAGTACGGCTAAACAGCATAAGAGCTAAAAAAAATGGTAAAAAACTTCAATGTCAAATGAAGCTCTGAATAAGTAACTATAAAGATAATATTATCCAGTAAATAAGTAATACATTTAACTAGTAATGGATATGGCTGGAATTTATGAATCACAAAAGATTAAAACATACAGTGAAATAAATGCTTGGCAAGTGTTTCATTGGGCATAAATTCCGCCACCAGCAGTCTCTCGTCCCCATCGCAACAATAACCTATTAAATTAGCCAGCCTTTTATGCCTCAGCTTCCCCACTTCCCTAGCTTCCTCCTTTCAAATTAGAAAAAACATAAATGAATAAATGGAATAATAAATAAAAACCTAAATTGATATGTCTAAGTATCTAAACACACAGCGAACTGTTTAGGATCAGGCCAGGCCATTTTGGTGAATTTCTTCACAGCGATCCAGCGGCGGTTCTGGAGGCGACCTTCGTAGACCACATTGGGAGCCTTCTCGCCGCTCTCCGATACGATTTTGTCAGAGCTGAAGTTGTTGGTGGCGGCTTTCAGCTCCACCAGTGAGAACTCCACAAAACTTCCTCCGTCGCGGGCAGAAGAAGTGTTGCCATTGACGGAGGAGGAAAGACGGTGACCGTGGTGGTGCCGATGATGGTTCTCCAAGCCAGGCTCGTACGTGAGCGATGAGGCGCAGCACCCCATGATTCGGTGGAGTTGACTAGGGAGAATACTCCTACTACCTTACAAATCACCCCTCCCCAAAACCAAGAAATTACAGTAATTTTGATTTAAAAATGATAATCATTATGCTAATTTTCAGTTTAAAAAAATATTTGTCTTTATTCATATTGAGACGAAGTAGTATTATATTCTCATCTCATGTACTCTTCGGATTATGAAGCATTCTTGCGGGTTTTGGGGGGCAGGCAGGGATGATGAGATCTATTGAATTTGAACCCAAGGAAGTAAAAATGGTAAAATATGAAGTGGAAATTTTAATGGCAACTGAACTTTTTAAATTAGATAGAAAATAGGAAGTTTTAAGTCCAATTTCAAAAAAATGAATTTAGGAATTGAAATCAAGAACTTGGTATTTAGGATGGCAAAAATACTCGTCGACTCGATCTGACTAAGGCTCGGGCCGAGCCTCTTTTTTCTCGGCCGGGCTTTGCTCAGCTCGGCTCGAGCCAAAAAAAGTCCGGTTCAAAAAAGCTCGAGTCGAGTCTGAGCTTTTTTTTTCGGCTCGACTTGTTGACATAGCTATTGGTACTTGATTCAGTCTTGACTTTTGAATCGGAGTTGCTAGTACTTGACCATGGAAACGAATTCTTCATTTTTTATAATTTTTTTTTTTTTACAAGTTATTCATTCTGGCTCAATAATCTGATGGGATGCAAAGAAAATGATGCAATGGGAAAAAATCGATAATATTGATTGTTATTATGTTTTCATGTGAACGAATTTATATTGTTTTTAGTATTTGTAGAATCCAGTATGTATTATTGGTTTTTAGTTTTTGGTTTGCTCTTTGGATAAGTAAATTAGTTTTTATGTTATGTTAGTTATTAGATACTATTTTGTAACATATTTTGATAGATATTAGATGTTATTTAGTGGTATATTTGTCGGGAATTAAGAAAGTGTAAAATATTCATTTGGTGACATAGTTTTATTTTTTATTTTATTTTTGTTAGATATTGAGAAGATAATTTATATTTTTAGTTTTATGTTATAGATAGAAACCAACTAAGTTCTAGTTTGGTTCCAATAATTATGTGAACCCGAATGTGCTTTGGTCATGTGACAACTCCTCGAGCTCTAAATTTAATTCATTTATGAGATACTCGAAATGTGATAGACAATTTCGAATATTGAAATGCCTGAAATAATCCAATCAATACCCAGCATAATTTAAATTGAATTTAAAGTTCTGAAATTGGAGATTAGGTTGTAGAAAAGATTGGATTTGCGTAGTTTGACAAATAGAATCAAGATTCAAGTATGTCCTTGTGATTCAACCATGGCAATTATAAGCTATCGTCGAGAATTGAAAGGATTAGGTAGTTATTATTCACAAAATTATTTATTCTAAGAAGTGATTCAAAATTAAGATAAGAAATGATAAATATAAAACAGAATTTCTATATATGAAATTTGTGAAAAAAAAATGTCTACTAATTCCTAGGTGGGAGAACACATTGTATTCTTAGTAAAAATAAATAACCTTTCACTAAATAAAGTAAAAATTAATTGCGGAGGAAATTCTCTTAATTAATTTGAGTTGAGAAAATCTATTAATCACAATTTTTTGAAAAATGTCTGATATTTTTTGCGAATACCCATAGTACCTTGATATGACTAGGATGCACAATATTTTTTTTAAAAATACTAATGTACTATCCTCACTCTTACATGTTTTTAGAATTCGATAAAAATAATGGAACATATGATTAAAAGTTATGGATCCTATTAATCCGTTGTGAAAATTAATTACTGATTCTGACTTAAATTTTAATTTTTTTAAATAAATCAAATAGGAGCATTATATTAGTGATTATATCGATTGCCAGTAAATACCTTCATACATATATGAAAAATATGAGGGCGACGAGGATAGAAAATATCAAACGAGGTCGCTATTGATGTTAAAAATAACAATTTAGACATATAAGTTCGACTATCCCACGGGTCGAGATTACATCATAAAAAGCTGGTGATCTATACTTATGATTTATTTAACATGACTTTTAAAAAGTTAAAAGGAACGTTTGAGACCCAAAAAAAATTTTGGATTCATTTAGCTAATTTTATTAAAATATTTTTTTGGTTAGAAAATTTTTTAGAGAAAATTGGTTCAATGCGATTTGTTTTAAAAACACTTCTAAAATAGAAAGTATGTTTAAAAATTAATATTCAAATAATAAATTAAGATAACTTTTTTCAATGTCAAGCGGTCCTTAGTCCAACCATCAATGTTTATAATAGAAACTTTTATATCTCATTAATGCCGAAAACTTCTTTTATTGGTGCATCTTGGATATAGTGCAAAACTTTGCTTGGGATTAAGTTTATTTATAAAAATAAATAAATAAATATTCTGCTAATTAATTTGTAGAGATTAAAATCAGATTTTAATAAAAATTAATTAAATGTGTAGTTGTCTAGTTGTAGTTTCCATAAAATATGTAGTTAAAATTAATTTTTGATTTTGATTTAAATTAATTTGATTTGAATGCACTTGGATAAAATTGAAGTGAAATAGGTGAAATTTGAGCATCATTGGAGTTGATTTGAAGTACTTGGAGATCAACCGGACTGAAATTGATCGACTAAAAGTATTAATTGAGCTATCGGACAAAACTCATAAGTTTTGGGAGTTAAATCTAATATCTAAAAATTTGGAGACTTAATTGTAGACTTTCGAAATTTACATCATATCAATAGTTAATGATTGTAGAATGTCAAGGATTAAATTGTGATGAAGTAAAGTCGAAGGACCTTCTATGCAATATTTAAGGATAGGAAGATAAACAAAACTATGATTTAGGGACCAAAATGCACAAAGTGAAAATTAGGTAACCTATGCGAATGCACAGAGTAAATGAGGATGTGATTGATAATAAAGAAATTGCAGAAACAACACCTAGAGTATAAAAGAAATGCTATCGCAGACCTATACTTGTACGAACACACAATTAAAGTTCAGGGACTAGAACTATTATGACTCAAATTCCAAATCCTATCACTTTTGGGCACGAACTTTGACCTAAATTAAGGTCTACATATATTAATCAAGCCAAATTAGGCTCTTTACATTGGAAAATCCATAATTCTTGTAAGAGAGATAACAAATAAGAAAGCTTTGTTCTACAATCTTATACATCCATTCAAAGGTTTTTTACAAGCTTGTTACAAAACACATCCAAGCCTACCTGCACACATCTATTTTTTTTTTTTTTGGACTAAAGAAGAAGAACCGAGGGGGGTTGATCAAGGATCCATTAAGAGATTCAAGAACTTCAAGATTTCTTTCCATCTTCTTTCCATTTATTTCCAATGATTTTGTATAATTTGAATTGTGTTTTGTGAATAATTTGATGCTTGGCTAATTTTATAGATGTTACGATAACTTTAAACCTTAATTTCGAAGTTTTGATATTTTATTTCACATTTTGACAATGAAACAGGCGTTTGAATTATTGTTAGGAGCTTAATTTTTTTAATTAAATAGCTACCAATTGAATTGTCTCGTGATTTCTATTGACATTTGAGATAAGGAATAGGAATTTGGCACATAGTAATAACCATTGTAAAATTCGATAGAAAACAGGGATACACCGCTGTGTCGTAAGATCATTTGGATGTTCTTGTGATTTAATGTTTCTTTACGTGTTCACATATTTCATACAAACATAAGAATATCACATGTGAGGATAAATTTAGTTCTATTTGAGATAGATTACTAAACGAATTAAGAACAATGATCTTCTTATTCTAATATGTGTCTAAATAACGATTTGATATTAAAATGGATGAAAGTAGGGGAATTCGTGGTTCTAGTATTTATCAATTACTTGAATTTCATGAGCTTCCAAGTTAATTAGCTAGATTAGTTAATTTAGTATAAATACTATATTGATAATATAAAACTTATCCAAAAATTAATTGTGCTATTTAATTAAGGTTGGCGTTAATTAGAAACTAAAGTACTTAATCATAGTGGGAATGATACTTCACTTATTATTTATTACTTGGTTACGTTATCGTTACGAAATTTCATCGATTAAATTTTTGGCGCTGTTGTCGAGGTTAAATTTATTTAATTGGTTTTTAGCTAATTCTAACATTAGTTTGAAATTATTTTTCTTTTCTTATATATTTTTGTTTTTCCAACTGATGTACTTGTTTTTCTTGATTCCATTGACAGGAACAAAGCGAAGCAAACGACCATAAACAAATCAAGATGTGTGATCTTGAATTGCTGAAAATAACATGACGATGGGAGAGATCGTGGCACTTAATCACTTTAAATTACAGAAGTATAATGATGCCAAAAACTTACCATTGGGAGTATTATGGGGATTGTTGGACTACTGTGTAAAAAGTGTGACAGAAGAAGAGCACAAAGAGATCGAGAAATTAATCATGATGGAGCCCAATGAATCAATGTCATTTAAAGAAAATGGAATTTGTGCATTATCTTCCGACTCCATTGATTTTGTGTTTAATATGGAGGAAGAGGTTAAAGTTTTCAAAGTTGAGTTCAAATCAAGTGGTATAGGCAAATCATGTTAATGCTCCTATGAGGAATCTCTTCATTATTAACGAGGAATACACAATTAACGAAGAAGAGCATATAGAGTTTGTTATTAAAGTCGATGAGGAAATCGAAATATTTGTAGCAGTGTTCGAAACACGTGGTGGCAAATCAAATGATGTGAAAAATGGCAAATTAAGATTTTGAAGGCAATACAAGGTTAGTTCCAAAGTCAACTTACACAAATTAAGAAAGACCTCCAAAGCTATATTCTAAGTATTGTGAAGCAATTTTGCAAAAAGTCGGGCAAGTACTAAACAATTGCTTGGGAGGCAATCCAGTTTTTTTTTTTTACCTTTTTATTTATTATGGTTTAAGTAATTATTCCTAGCATCAATTATTCCTAGCATCCCAAAAATGTCAAATTTCCCTCATTCCACATTCCCAATAAATATAAGATTAGTTTTAACTCCAGTGAAATTTTATTTGTATTTAATTATCCTTTCTTTCTTTTAGGTATAATGGATTATATTTTACAAAATAAAGAAGAAAAAGGAAAAGTAGAAGACCACACGTTATTTTTGAGACACGTTCATATACATAGCGAGTATTGCTAACCATTTTATGCATATTTTATGCATACATTAAAGACAACATATATTTTAAGTTTGGAGGTGTAGCATAGTCAGTTTCTATATTTGTTTGTTGTGTGATATTATGAAGAAAAAATTCGAAAGTTTGAAAAATTCAAAAAATATTTTAGTACTTTTATGTGTGTTTGTGTGAGTTTGATAGTTTGTCGACTAATAAAAATTATTTGAATTGTTTATGATGCGTAAATTATGATTAAGTGATGCAATTTTTTTACTAGTTTGATACTTGTTTATGTGAGATTGTATTATATTGAACTTATATTTTGTTGGATGTTGGCAAGTAATAATATCACCACGAAATGATTAGAGTAGAATAACGTCGTGCACAATGAAAGCTAAAAAAAAAAGTTTATGGTCGAGGCAAGAGTTCGATTCTTTTTCCTTAAGACGATAATACTCTGCACTGGTGCTGAAGGTATTCCGACACTCGTCTCCCAAAATATAACGACCTCGATTTGTAATAGTAGCATTACAGATTACAAGCCCTGGCGAACCTACTCACGTATTTAATCTCTCTAAAAGTTGGAGGACTAAAATGTACGAAAATTATTTTTCGAGACTAGATTGCAAACTATGAATAATGCATGGATAAAAGAATAATTTAGGAAAAAGAATAAAATCACAATTGATTTTAGAGTGAATCAAAATCGGGGTATGGGGACCAACCAATTTATAGAATTTGAAAGGTTGTGTCCAAAGACATAACAGTTGAAAAGTTTTGTCTCCAACAGACACAAACCATTTGGACAGGAACCGTCAACCGTCAACCGCCCTTCTAGAAGAATCCACGTGTCGAACACAGAAAAATAGGGGAAAAAAATAATATAAATCAAATATTGTTTTACCAAAATATATATATCAGCTGGCCCAAATCCAAACCCCAAGCCCACGACCCGTGACCGTGCCGTACCTAGCCGAGCCGACTGGTCGGCGGCGACGCTAGCATGTGGGCATTGGCCCAATCTACTAGCATGCAGATTATCTCCCCTTCAAAGACTATTGGTACTTCTTGAGGACCAAACCTAAGTCTTAAATTTGAGCAATATAAAATGGTTTATATTCTTCTTCCTTTCCTATGTGGGATTTGCACTTTTTCAAATTTTCACAAATTTTTATTCCAATTTATTTCAACTTCAAGTGGTCATCTTTTGACCTTAATTTCTCATTAGGTTTTGAAAAAATAAATACATCACATTAATCTACTCGTTGAATAGAACACATTGCGCCAAAGAAATATGTTATCCAACTAACGAGACCCACTAAAATAATTGGTCAAAAGTTGGTCAAACCAACTAATAAAAATCCAATTTTCCAACAATCCCATACATAAATGGAAATTAATGCAATAGACTATGCAGACCCTATATAGAGATCAGACGGAATGTTATCTCATCCGGATAGGTACCTTATGAGTTTGAACATTCCGTAGTAGAATACTATCGGATTTTCTTGGCTAATCATTGAACCAAGATTTTGGAATCTCCAGTCAGTAAAGTTGGGTTACTATTACAAAGATTCTTGAGTAGTAGGCTTTAAGCCCGTTTCCCTTGATAGACAATATACTTGATCTTTTGGCAAACTTTTGGTAAGCGGATCTGCGAAATTTTCTCTAGGATTTACATAATTTATGGAAATAACGCCATTTGAGATCAACTGCTTAATTCTATAATGTTTTTGATAAATATGTCGAGACTTACCATTATACATACTACTTTGTGCTCTACCGATAGCCAACTAATTATCACAGTGTATACTAATTACAAGCACAGGTTGAGGCCAACATGGAATATCCTCTAAAAAAATTCGAAGTCATTCTGCTTCCTCTCTAACTTTATCTAAAACTATGAACTCAGATTCCATCGTGGATCGAGCTATACATGGTTGTTTAGAGTATTTCCAAGATACAGCATGTACCACCAATGGCAAAAACATACTCACTAGTAAATTTGAGTCTTTTGTATTTGATATCCAATTAGTATCATTGTATCATTCTAATACAGCTGGATATCTAGTATAACGTAATCCATTATTTAAGGTGTATCAGGTGTATCGTAGATATCTAAGAACTCTTACCAATGCCTTCCAATGATCATTATTTGGGTTATTTGTATATCTACTAAGTTTGTTTACTACATATGCAATATTCGAACGAGTGCAGTTTGTAATATACATTAGACTGCCTTTATCCGAGAATACTTTAATTGAGATATGGGTTCGCCTTTATGTTTGACTAAATGTAGATTTAAGTTTACCGGTATTTTAACTAGACTTTCATCATATATATGAAACTTTTTAAGTACAGTCTCAACATAGTGAGATTGAAATAAATCAAGTCCTTCATATGTTTTAAGGATTTTAATTCCTAATATTACATCTGCAATACCTATCATGTCAAAATATTTTGTCAACATTTTCTTGGAGTTTGTTATGATATCATAATTACTACCCATAATTAGCATATCATCAACATATAGACATACGATTACATATGCATTATGTATGATTTTAATATAAACACATTTATCACACTCTTTAATTTTAAAACCATTTGATAACAAAGTTTTGTCAAATTTTGCATGTCATTGTTTTTGCGCTTGCTTTAGTCCATATAACGACTTAACGAACCTAAATATCTTTTTCTTCTGTCCAGGAGCAATGAACCCTTCAGATTGTTCCATGTAAATTTCTTTTTCTAACTCACCATTTAAGAAAGCTATTTTGACGTCCCTCTGATAGATTTTCAAATTATGCAATGCTGCGATTGCAATTAATACTGTAATTGATGTTATCCTTGTCACATGTAAGTATGTATCGAAAAAATCAAGGTCTTCTTTTTGTTTGAATCATTTAGCTACCAATCTGGCCTTATATTTATCAATGATTCATCAGTCTTTAATTTTCTTTTGAAAATTCATTTACAACCTAAATGTTTGTTACCAGGTGGAAGATCTACCAAATCCTAGGTATGATTCTGCATGATATAATCGATTTCACTATTAATAGCCTCTTTCCAGAATGGAGCTTCTGGACTAGACATTGCTTCATTAAATGTCCTAAGTTTATTTTCTAACAAATAAGTTTACAAAAATCTAGACCAAAAGATATAGACGTTTTGGTCCTTTTGCTTCATCTTGATTCTTCATCACTTTGATTATTACCGATCGCAGTATCATAAGTTCATTTTTGTGAAATTATATCTTTCCTATCCTTACAAGGAAACTTGTCCTCAAAAAATCAACATTACTAAATTCAATGATAGTATTTTCATGTACATTCGAAATGTCCGACTTATGTGCGAAAAACTAATAAGCACTGTTGTTATTAGCATATCCAATGAATATACAATTGATTGTCTTAGGCCCTATTTTAACTTGTTTAGATTTTGGTATTTGTATCTTAGCTAAACACCCCCACACTTTTAATTATTTATTCGAAGGTTTATGATATTTCCATAACCCATAAAGAGTTTCGTTCCTACTTTTATGTGGTAACTTATTTAGAATATGGTTAGCTGGCAGAATCCCCCTCCCCCCCTCCCTTCACAAATTTTGAAGTAAATCAGAACTAATCAACATAGCATTTATCATTTCTTTCAGAGTACGATTTTTACATTCCGAAATACCGTTTGACTGAGGTAAATAAGGAGCTATATTTTGATAAATAATTCCAGAAACTGAACAAAATTCTTCAAACGGTGCTCCATATTTCCCACATCTATCACTACGAATAACTTTTATTCGTTCGCTTAGTTGATTCTCAACTTCATTCTTGTACTATTTAAATGCTTCTAATGCATCGTCTTTACTTCTTAGCAAATAGACATAACAGTACATTGTGCAATTATCTATAAAAGTAATAAAACACTTTTTACCTCCTCTAGTTTACACAAACTTTAAATCACAAATATCACTGTGAATTAATTCTAGAGGATTGCAGTTCTTTCAACTGAATGAAACGATCTTTTAGCTAATTTAATCTCTACACATGTTTCGCACCAATGATTTTGATCAAAGGAAATAGGAGGTAAATCTAAACTTACTAATTTACGTAAAGTATTAACATTTACATGTTCTAACATATCATGTCATAAGTTAGAGGACTCAATCAAGTAAGCAGAAGATTTATTTTTATTAATTTCAAAATCACAAAGTACAGACATTACATTAATTTTGAATAGCCCATTGGCTAAATACCATTTTCCTACAAACATATCATTTTTCGTGAGTACAAACTTATCAGACTCAAATACTAGCCTAAACCCACTATTGCTTAACAAAGCTCCAGTTATCAAGTTTTTGCGAATATCAAAAACATGCAGCATATCGATGAGTATTACTTCTTTCTCTAATGTCATCTTCAGCGCTACTTTACTTACACCAATAACTTTTGATGTTGTCGAGTTGTTCATGAATAGTGTCGTCCATTGATAGGAGTGTAAGGTGAAAATATTTCCTTATCAGCACAAACGTGACAAGTAGCTCCAATATCAACGAACCGTTCTCTCAGATTGTCCACCATGTTTGCTTCAAATACAATAGTTGAGAGCATTAGTTTAGACACACCGTTAGAAAATCCTTCTTCCTCAGTCAAGTGTACTTGATCCTTTTTGTTTTGCTTTTCCTGTCGACAATCCTTTGCAATGCGATCGGGCTTACCGCAGTTATAGTAATCTCCTTTGAATTTCTTGATCTTGCTCTTTTACTTGCTATTATTCGAGTGTTTCCTGTTTTTGCTAGTATTTGGCTCCACCCAATTGATTTTAGCTTCTATTTGCACCTTTCCAGATTCCTTTTCAGAATTTCGATTATCTTCCTTAATTCTTAATCGTACAATCAAATCTTCAAGTCCTATTTCCTTGCGTTTATGTTTCAGGTAGTTCTTGAAATCTTTCCACATGAGTGGTAATTTTTCGATAATCCCAACAACCTAAAATGACTCACTGGGCTTCATACCTTATGCATGTATATCGTCCAAGATGATTTGTAGCTCTTGGACCTAATTCATTACTGTTTTAGAATCTACCATTCTGAAGTCCAGCAATTTGTCTACAACGAATTTGTTCAATTTGGCATCTTCCGTTTTGAACTTCTTTTCAACGACTCCTACAGTAATTTAGCTGTCTTGACCGAACAGTATACACTATATAATGTGTTGTCAAGGCAATTGAGGATGTAGTTCATGCACAAGAAGTCACTATGACTTTATGCATCAAATGCTGGTCGTTTTTGAGAATCTGTTTCATCCTCCTAAACAATTGGAGATCTTCACTCAAGAATTTCGCCAAATTCAAAGTCGTGTGATAAAATAACATTTTCTGTTTCCATCTCTTAAAATCCACACCGATGAATTTTTTCGATTTCTCCCCGTGAACATTATTAGAGGGTACGATAGATGCAGTATTACTTGTCATTATCGTCTTAAGATTGTTGGAAGTAAACAAGGAATAATATCACCACGAAATGAGTTGGGCAGAATAACGGCGTGAAAAAAATAAATGTTAATGGTCGAGACAAGAGTTCGACTCTTTCTCCTTAAGACGATAATGTTCCGCACTAATGCTGATAGTATTCCGGCACTCGTCTCCCAATATACAACGACCTCGACTTATTGTAGTAGCACTACAAATTACAAAACTCGATGAACCTACTCACGTTTTTTATCTCTCTAAAAGTTGGAGGACTAAAATACACGAAGATTATTTTTTCAAGACCTGATTGCAAAATATGAATAATGCAGTGTGTAAAGAATAATTTTGGAAGAAGAAAGAAAATCAGAATTGATTTGGAGTGAATGAAAATCGAGTATAAGGGTCAATTTATAGAAGTTGAAAGGTTGTGTCCAAAGACACAACAGTCGAAAAGTCTTGTCTCCAACAAACACAAACCGTTTAGACAGGAACCTTCAACCACCAACCGTCCTTCTAGAAGAATCCACGTGTCGCGCATAGAAAATCGGGAAAAAATAATATAAAA
>CAIGRB010075706.1:638-15059 GCA_903798255.1 Fraxinus quadrangulata
TTAATGCATTTTCTTATCCTCATAGTTTCTATGTATATATATATATAGCCTAAGATTTTAGATCCAACCATTCAAGAAAAGATGGATGAGAATATTGATGTGCCTCAGTATTTCTTATGTCCCATATCACTTCAGATCATGAAAGATCCGGTAACCACCGTCACCGGCATAACGTATGACCGCGAAAGCATCGAGCACTGGCTGTTGACGGCGGAGGATGCTACCTGCCCCGCCACCAATCAGCCTCTGCCAAGAGATTCCGACTTGACCCCGAATCACATGCTCCGGCGGCTGATCCAAGCATGGTGCATTGCCAATGCTAAGAATGGGATTGATCGAATCCCAACCCCGAAAACTCCTCTCCACAGGTCTACAGTCCTTAATCTCATTCGGAAACTCAAGAATCCTGTTATGTATGTAGATTCCTTGAAGAAAATGGATGAACTTGCCAATGAGAATGAGAAGAACCGGAAGTGCATGGCTGAGGCCGGATCAGCCAAAGCAATGGTTTTGTTCATTTTGAAATGTTTCAAAGAAGGTAATTAACTAATATACCTCGTTTAAAAGCTTAAACCTTTGAACATGAAATACATATATTTATTTAAATTTAGAGCATGTAACATTTGGCCAAGCTTCAAAAAAGAAAAAAAGAAACTTTTCTATTTCTAAATATGTTTTGATAAAATAAAAAATAAATCTTACTTTTAAGAATAAGTTAATTATTATGAAGCAATTCTTGAGTTATATAAGTACTCACAATGAAAATATATACCAATGTTAATTAAAAATATTTATGTAAATTTACTTATAAGTGAATATGTTAAGCTTAGCCAAACACCAGTCTTTAACATGCATATTGAATTTTTTTCCTCATCGAAGGCCTTACTGGTAGTGTCTAAATTCTTAAACTGTTATTTAAAATTTTGTCTTCAATAGGTAAAAATGCCAGCCTTGAAGAAGCTCTGAGAATTCTCCATCTAACCTGGAATCCTTCTGTCAACGAAAGCCAGCAACTTGTAGAAGATGACCTAGTTCTCGTGGAAGCCTTAACATGGATCTTGAAGCGTACTAACCTAGAAAACAGTGTCATCACGAAAACTCAGGCCCTTATAGTATTGAAAAAGGTCATCGAAGTAGCAATTCCGAGTTTGTTTGACAGATTAAACCCCGATTTCATCAAAGAAATGGTAAAAATCTTACTGTGCATTAAACTCAAAACTTCACAACAGGCAGTAAAATCTGCCTTGCAAATCCTTATACATGTGTGTCATGTGGGAACAAACCGAATGAAAATCATCGAGGCAGGAACAGTTTTCGAGCTTGTTGAAGCTGAACTAAATCAAAATCACGAGTCCAAGAAAATTACCGAGCTTATATTCACACTTTTAGCACATTTGTGTTCATGTGCTGATGGAAGGGCACAATTCTTGAAACATCCTGCAGGAATTGCAATGGTTTCCAAAAGATTGCTGAGAATTTCTCATGCAACTGATGATGGAGGGCTTCATATATTTGCTTTGATTTCAAGATTTTCGGCTACTCGTGAAGTTCTTCTAGAGATGCTGAGAGTTGGAGGTGTGTCCAAGATTTGCATGGTGATTCAAGCAGATTGTGCAGATGATTTGAAGAAGAAAGCAAGGGAGATTTTGAGGTTGAATTTTAATGTTTGGAGAAATTCACCTTGTATACAAGTTTATCTTTTGACGATGCATGCTAGATAGCACGCACCTCGAACAAATAACGTTAGGCGTTAGCGACATGTTTGTTACGATGTATTGGACAGTGTTTACATATCAAATTTTTGTCAACACTGTCTTATTTTGAGAGAATCATATGGTTTTTGCTTACAGAAGCGAACTTCAAAGCAAATAGGTGGTACTTGAAAAGAATCTATCATTCAGATTCAGGGGTCAAATGAGCGATATATAATTGTGTTTTCCAATTTGTGGCGGATTTTTATTGAATTTTAATATTAAGACAACTAGGGTTACGTTCTCTATATATTATTTCCGAACCCTCGACATTCATTTAAGCCTTTGATTCGTGTGTTATTCAACTTTTTGCACAATTTCAATGCATTAAGGGGAGAATTGGAAACTTCCATAGTTAACTGCAAATAGTATTACCCCTGATATTGAAATGTTGGCTGCTTATTATTTCGAACTTTGAATATATGTTATGCGTCATCGTGTTTTTAAGACAAGCATCAAGATGCAGAATGCTTATTTTGTGCAATTTGCGGGGAAAAACCGCCCCTTTCATGGATTCGGAGTCAAGACGCGTGCTGCCTTCGCTTTGAGACTTGGATCCTTCGCTGGTTGAATTCTCGCTGATCACACTCTTCAAGGAGCCACTGCTTATTATTTCGAACTTTGAATATATGTTATGCGTCATCGTGTTTTTAAGACAAGCATCAAGATGCAGAATGCTTATTTTGTGCAATTTGCGGGGAAAAACCGCCCCTTTCATGGATTCGGAGTCAAGATCCGTGCTGCCTTCATTTTGAGACTTGGATGGTTGAATTCTCTTGTAGTTATGGACCAACGAGGTGAATTAAAGCCGCGTATTAGTTGGGTTACTGGCAATATTATTCGACTCTTCATTACATGAAAATGAATGTTTTAGTCGTTTTTGGACTGTTCTTGGTGGCAATTATAACGTTTATATGTATTATATTTCGTCTTTTACTATTCGAATTTTGGCCAAAATTGATAGAATCTGCATTGTTTTATTAATCGTAGTATTGATTCTAAGTCATCTAGAAAGTGACTTAATTAAGAAATTAACCCAAAACATTTGTTTATATGAAGTTTCTACGTATATACATACATGTATACAAAGCTATGAGTCACATGAGAGTTTAATTAACCCCAACCAGTCTATTAAAAACGAACTAGAAACACAAAAATCTTTAAAGGTGGACGTAAAGTTCGTCGTCATCGAATTTCCAAACATGAATTGGAGAAGAAAAGAATCGTGTCTACACTGAATTCTAATTAATAAGAAGTACAATAATAAACATTATATTTGTAATAATTTTGAAAATACAAATTAATTAGATCACTAGATCATTTAATGTCAATTGGCAAACAATTATAAAATTAATTAAAGAATAATCAATGATGTACTTTGCTTTAATTTCTTGCCGTTTGAATTATTTGGAAGTTTGACTACAACTTGCAAGAGAATTAATTATAATCTTTATATATTCCTATTCCTAGAAAGAACAACTTAAACATTTGAATTATAATTAATTAACTTGACTGCAATATTTTTCATAATCAACTATATATGAGTGAGTATATTTTTCCAATCAAAATCAAATTTCATCATTTTTGTTTACCATATTAATCATTCAGAGTATTTGAATTTTCCGAACGATCCAAATCTTGACTCGAATTATATAATATAATTCGAGCGATATAATGCGACAAACGTGAAACTAGAAAAAAAAACATTATAAATTGTTATCCTAAATAATAGACAAGGATTAACAACTATGTTCATGTAACACCTAAAATAAAAAATAATTTTAAAATTTGATTTAGTCTTACAAGTTACCTAATCAATTTGATTAACCCCTCCCATGCGTTTCCTTGACACGAATTAATTAATTACTTTAATTTTGAGATTAAAAAATAATTTTTATAAAAATAAGTTGTCGTATAGAACAAAAATAAAAGTTGAATTTATTGAGAAAGCCAACAACGGGTCCTCTTTGAATGCCTATTATAAATTAAAATTCGTGAGTCGTGGTCAATACGACTTCGTTTTCATGGTTGCAATTGGCAATTTAGTCATATATAATCTCACCAATTTCAATTTATAATAGGCATTCAAAGAAGCCTTCCGTTGTTGGCTTTTTCAATAAATTCAACGTTTATTTTTGTAGTATATGAACACTTATATTTATATAAATTATTTTTTTTATGAGCCACAAATAAGTTATTTTTTAGTTAATTATCAATTCGTAATACCCGAAACTAAAGAATATAATATATATTAAAATTTTGATATTTACATTTAGCCAATTAATATATAATGAAAATAATGAGAATTATCTCTACCTTTTTTATACTTTTATTATTTTTTTATTAGTATTTGTATTTTATTTTTATCTTTTCATTTTATTTGATTTGAGTGAAACTAGATTTTGTGAATTATTTTTTCTTGATTAAAAGGGGGTTCTTGATTAGGGTTGAGTAATAGACCTTGTATGATTCTGTTCACATCAAATTCTCACCAATAATTGCAAATTGTGAAGTATCCAAATGGTTGGTGCCATTGATAATGCCGGGTACCCCCACATCGAGGCATTATCATATTTACACTATATTGAGAGTTTAGAACTCTAGCTAGCATTGTCGAGGTTGTGATTGAGTTAGTATGTTTAAAGTCAGATTTTAATGTATCGCGGAATACATTCTTGATGAGCATCGAGAGTATCGAGATAACTAAATTCATTGAGATACAGTTCTTTCACTTTATCACCCTTTTTGGAACCTTGTAAATTATTGTGAAACTTAGCCCCTATTTGACAACGATTATTTGTAAATTTTTTACTCTACATACTTATTTTCAACCACGTGTTCATACAATAAAATATTATGTACGTAAATTCAAAAATTTTCCTAATTTTTCACTACACGTTCTTCTAGAAACACTATTAAAAATATTATTTTTCCCAAATAATAATTATCAAACAAGGCTTAATATGGAGAATTTTTAACAATAAGGTCCTTGTGCATGACAGTGCGACACAGAGCATGGACTAAGAAAAATAGGAGAAAAAATAAAAAGAAGGGAAAAGTTGAAGATTACAATACGATATTTTACAAAATTCAGTGTCGTTTTCTATGCGATAAGACGTATATATTACTTGATCTATGGAGTTAAAAGACCTCTTCACATAGCTTGCTAAATTCGTTCTGAAAATAATGCAAAATCTCAATTTTAACATAAAAGTCAATTTGATTTTTGATACACACACAGGTAATTGAGCACGACTCTAGATTTTATTATTTCATGGCAAGCCAATTAACAAACCCCGTTAACATCCATCTACTAAATGACATT
The DNA here is from genome assembly GCA_903798255.1 of Fraxinus quadrangulata. Classification (NCBI taxonomy): domain Eukaryota; kingdom Viridiplantae; phylum Streptophyta; class Magnoliopsida; order Lamiales; family Oleaceae; genus Fraxinus; species Fraxinus quadrangulata. Next base: position 5,715 of record CAIGRB010075706.1, read on the forward strand.
AATTTTAGGGACATATCGTTATTGGTGATGAATTTCATCCCCAAATCATAATACTTTTTGTCGAAATTTTAATTGGATTATTAAATTTTAAATTGTCTCGATCGAGTCATCGAACTTTTAGTTTAATTGTGGGTCACTGAATTTTAATTTATTTCTAAATTACACCAATGGATCATGCACGATCTCCCAAATTGATGAAATAAATCAATTGACAAGAAATAGTGAGAATTTATCTTCCATGTTATGAACCAACCCGATATCAAGAACGTTTTGATACCACTTGTCGAGAAATTGATCAAATAATTAAAGGCGAAAATATGGACAATGTGAAATTTAATCGATCACACAACAATCAAGAAAATTGTAGAAGATGAGAATTTATTATACCAATAAACAAACAATTGTCTTACAAGATTTTGATCATCACAATCTAGTCTGAACAATTCTCTCGTTTCTTTTCTGTAAATAGTTTTCTCTCGAATTTTGTTTTAAACACACAGTTTTTTGCATCTGGTATTTGTATTTTATTATAATTAAAATAACTGTTTATTAAAAAGTTCCAAATAAGCGAAAATCCAATTATTGCCCATATTTCCAAAAGCAAAAAGTGTAATTTAAGATAGAAATTCAGCTACAAGTTACCGTGTCGATTCGATTTCTTGCCCTTTTTTCTTGATTGTCATGAAACGACCTTTCGTCTAAGGACAAATCAAAATTATGAAGTTACACTATTTATCTCACTGCAGTTTTACAAACTATAATTAGTCCAAATAATTCTTCAAATTATATATATTCTATTATCTATAAAAAAATAAAAAATCAATCAATCAATCAATCAAAACGGCTAAATTTGAAAGTGGAGTAGCAAATACAAGGAAGTGATTTAAAACCCAACCTCTAGTAAAAAGAAACGGCAAAAAAAAAAAAAAATGAAATTATTCTAGTACCATACATTGATCATCATATGGACGCAAAGTTCTTTTCATCGAACCATAATGGCATATTGTGAAGTATTCAAGGAGTTGGTACACTATACATTACATTGGTACCATCGATAATGTCAGGCACCCCGCATCGAGGCATCATCATAAATGATACTGTGCGAGAATCTAAAATTCCAGTAATTTCAAGATTGTAATTGAGTTGGTATGTTTTAACTGCAGACTCCAACGCATCGTCGAATACATTCTTGCAGTTAGCATCAAGAGTGTCGAGATAACCAAAATCGTTGAAATACTTCTTGACTCGATAGAGTCCTTCCACGTGATCACCTTTTTTAGAACCTTGAAAGTTATTGAGAAACTCGAAGGGACCACATTGCGTGAGAGTGAAACTGATTGAGAAAAGCAAGAAAAAACATACAAAGAATCGACTAGCTAAGAATGTCATGACTATATTACCTATAAAGAATTGTTATTGTTTGTAGGATTATGTAAAAAAATACAATGATATAGGCTTTATTTATAGAGACCGTTGTCCAAAGAATCCCAATTGATCAAGAGTCCTTTGATTATGGAATTATAGAACGTAACCAAAGAACAGTTATAGAATCCTTTCGGGACACTACCAAATAACAATTAATGTGGAGTAACATTCAAACAGAAATCTTTACATGGGCCTTTTCTTGATTGGGCCGAGAAGATGGATCCCATTCTTTTAACATTCATCGGTAAATAAACCACTTTCCCTAGTTTGTAAGTTGAGAAAAATACATCACTACATACTTTAAATATACAATTTCACATTTAACACACTTACAAAAAAAATCTGGTGATAAATAACAATAACAATAACAATTTCACCATAATCTCTCTCTACACAAATATCTCAATCAACCATACCCCCAAACAGGGGCGGACCCAACACCCGATGAGCGGCCGCCCATACTGAATTCATCGAGGACAAAAAAAATTTGTTGATAGTAGATAAACGTTTTAGATTATATATCTGGTGATTCATTTTATTTTCAAGCATTGCTTGTAGCGCAGTTGGTTAGAAATTATATATGTTTAGTTTTAGCAAAATAATTATTATATTTAATTTTTAATAATTTATTATGACTGACGGTCAACGACCGCCCGTGCTCACTCAAAATTCTGGATCAGCCATTATCCCAAATCTCTGTTTATACAACTCCTCCAATCAACCATACCCGCCCAACCTCTCTCTCGCCGTCTCACTCTGGTAGATCCTTCAAATTATTTTTGCAGGCTTTGAGAATCTTCATTGTAGGGAGTCGAATGACGGAGCTCTCATCGACAAAAGGTATTTATGGCGAAGATTTTTAAGGTAAACAGAGATTTCGTGAGCCATGATTTTTTGGCCCTTGCTCGCTAGATTATGTTTCTCCCCCTGTAGCCTGCAATAAAATCGTCAATTTTGGGTGATGTATACTTCTTTTTAGATTCTGCAACTTGGAGAGAATTCACAATTTTTTTGGCAGTTGGGAGACGGCAAGCAAAAGTCTCCGAGGATCACAAATGGTTAATGGGTGATTTCAGTTCTTGTGTACCATTGATTTATAATACGATCGTTAAAATTTTTTAGAAGATAAATCATGTAATTTGATGCATTTTTATTTTGAACGTGTTTCTGTATTTCATAATTTCTAATAAGGTTTCTGTATTTCATAAAATATTAGCATGATTGTGACCCATTTCACCACTTGAATGCATCTACAAACCTAGGTTGTCTATCTACGTAAAAGTTGAAAAATTTTAAAATTCATATGAAACAAGACACACCGTCACACAAGTCATTTTCTAACCTGGCTACAATTTCAGATGTAAATTGTAGCACTACCTCTACATAAAATCTTCTGCCACCACCTCCAACCCCACTCCACCTTCAATTTCAATATGAGAGAGATCGCTGCTTCGGTAGTGCTGGCGGAGCTTCTCCATCTTGTGGCGGCACTGCGTTGAGGTCTTGCGAATGGGGACATTGGAGAAACATTGTCGGAGAAGAGAAGAGATTTCGGCACTGTGCGTAAGCGTGTTTGAGAAGAAGGCAGTAGTTGGTGAGTTTTGAAGAGTTATACAGATAATATCAGTGCATGGGTAAAAAGGTTTCATTCGATATTTTCCATATTAATTTTGTATTAATTTATTTAATTAATATTTATTATCACCTAATTTGTGAAATTAAAACTAATCACCTTAATTTTGAGTTTGGGCTAAGCCCACATCAGTTAAGCCTGTGAGGAAACGGGTAAACATCTTCCATTTGGACAACTTTGCAGCTCTCTTATAAAAAGTAGAATTTAAAACAAGTAAATTATTTATTAATTAAAAAATAACTTACTTATTTTAATAATGGATTAATAATTACTTTTAAGTAAATAATTTTGTTTTACTTAAAAAGTTACTTAGACTTTTAATTAGAAATAAGCATACACGAATATGCCCAACTTAATTAGTTTATAAGTTGATAAATACGTGTTTCACATTCATAAATTAGTCTAAACAAATTTTTATCTTCGAATTATCATCTTGTAAAAGATATATATTACAATGCACTTGCTCACACAACCCTAGGATAATTGGTTAAAGTGAAAATTAGTTTGTTCGTTGATTAACATAAACAGTAAATTAAAGTTACTGATGTAGAAGGTGAACACCATAAAGATAAACAAGACTTCGAATAATAACTACATCTATAATAGCTTTAGTAAGTAAAACTTGAGTGGCATGAATAGACTTAAAATACGAAAATCATAATAAGTGTATACAAATATCATAACAAGCAACATAATCCTTTTAAAACTAAAATAAACTTCTATAATTAGAAAACAAATTTACAATTTAAAGTAATATTTATAAAGTATGAGTGATCAAGGAGTTCAATGCAGTCCTTCATGCTTACTCTGACCACCCTCATCCCACAGGGCATTCACCCCATCATCTTCCACCACAAGACGGCCCTTTGTCCTGTTTGTGGTTTGGAATGTGCTATGGGTACAAAATTTATGTACATAGAGTGTCCATACCCCTCACATGAGGTGAGAGACACCTCTATATACATATATTATGTGCACCAAGAATTTTTCTTGCGACTTTAGAAAGACCTTACAGCCTTCGGTTTTTTGAAGACCCCACAACTCATATCGAGATCTCAGAATCAAATCTTGCAACGATTTTGGTCTAGCTTTTATTTATTATTTCTTTCCTCGAATTGTTTCTGATGAGAAATCTACTTTGCGTTGGCTCTCTCTGCTATTTATACGATGAAATCTGCCAGTCAGAACCTGCATTCTCTCATTGCAAGATTCAAAGAATCTTTATATTTAGGAAACCTTCCTGTTGCTGAAAAGCCTCACCTGTATTCTCAGACAAATATGTTCCCGACTGGAGCTGTACAACTCTCAAAACGCATTTTTAACATTAATTATCAAATCACAAAACCTGATTTTGAGTTGATGACTCTTTAACCTAACTGGATTTTATGGCTCAGAAATTACCCAATGACAAGAACACCGAGTTCCCTTGTATAAATCACAAGCAAATTGACAAGTACAAGAACGCGCACAAAATCAACAGAAAAACTAGATCATGTTTTCATAAAAGAAATCAGCATATAACTCTTCATAGCAAGATAACAGTGAAATGTAGGACTTCAAAACTGTTTTTATCACTGTTGAGCACATTGCACCCTCTGGGCTCCACCATGCATGTCCTCATCCTCATCATACGCCTCTTGATGCTGAGCCTGCTTCCTCCTCATCTCCTCCTCAATGTTAACATCATGTAGAGTCGTCTCCTCACACTCGTCCAGTTCCATGTCCGTTACTTGTGACTGAGGCTTCGGAGGAAGAATTTCCTCCAAGGCCTTGACTTGATCGGGACTCAAAGAATCTGGGAAATCCACAGTGAAATGAATGTACAGTTTACCCTTCATGAATGGTCTTTGATACATTGGCATTCCTTCATCATTGATTGCCTTGAAAGAATCTGCACGATTTTCTCAGTCGAGACTCTTATGTCAGATCACAATAGAAGTTAAGAACTTAGATATTAAACCCGAGAAATTCAAATGAAACGAAATTACTGACCAGGCTTCACAACTTCCCCAGGTTGTGATTTAATTAGGAGCTGTCTGCCATCAAGGTGAGACAATATAAACTGAAAGCCACATAAAGCTTCAGTGAGTGACAAAGTATGCTCCACAAAAAGGTCTTCACCTTTTCTCTTGAATTTAGGGTGTTCCTTCTGCTGAAGGACAAAAACTATGTCCCCAGTGATTGTTTCAGGCTGTAGAGAAACACAACTCCCAATCAGCTTCACGGACAATAATCTCATCAATCCTATAGTTATATATAAGATTAAGACAACGTACCGCTTCATCAGCTTCTCCGGGGAATGTAATCTTCTGACCATTTTGCATACCTTTTTCTACATGAACTTCCAGAACTTTCTTCTCCTGAACTACTTTTTCACCTTTGCATTGAGGACATCGATCTTTATCGCTAATAGTCTCTCCAGTTCCCTTACATTCGTTGCATGGGTGTTGCATTTGCTGAATCATACCGGGGCCAAGCTGTCTTATTGTAACCTTCATCCCTTTTCCTTGACACCCTGAGCACTTCATTGAAGCTCCAGATTTTGATCCTTTGCTGCCAAGGAAAACATAAGAGAATAAATGAGTTAAAATGCCCGTCTACAGTATAATTGCAGACCAAGAACCCGAAACTTACCCATTACACTTCGAACACAGTGCATTGCGTGATAAAGAAAGCTTCTTTGTGGTACCAAGGTACAGATCCTCGAGAGAGACCTTCAGTGGATGGACTACATCCTCTCCTCTCCTCTGCCTCCTTCCTCTGCTGCTACCACCACCACCTAATAATTACAAATAACTCCTTCGTAAGTGTACTATGTTTTCCAAGCAAAGTACAGAAAAATAAAGGCTACACAAACTATATCCATCTAAATCCAAAACAAAGCAGAGAGAGAGAGTTTCAATCAAAAACCTCCAAATGGACTTCCACCAAAGAAGGATGAGAAAATGTCGAATGGATCGTGCATGCCACCACCTCCACCCATTCCTTCCTTGAGTGCATCTTCACCGTACTGGTCATATATCTCACGTTTTTCAGGATCACTAAGGACCTCGTAAGCATGAGCAAGCTCCTTAAACTGTAGCATAAAAAATTTATTAAATTTAAATTGCTATAAAAGGGGAGAATAAACAAACACAACATCCAACACATGATTGCTCTTTTTCAAGCAAGTTCCAAATATGCATGCATTGAAGGATTTCAACTAGCTTGTGTATTTAGTAAAATCACTAATGTCCACTTAACCTAGTTACACAAATCTACTTGAATTTCGAAATTAACTAGTAAAAGGTGCAAGTTGTTAAAAATGCAAGAAAAAAAAAAAGAATTCAAAAAGTTCTTAGTCCACTTTATTACATTACAACTAGAATAGTTGTCACTCAAATACAGCTTCCTTCCAGCTTAAGAATTCCACAGAAAACCAATACGATAATTGGCAGTGGAGCTCGACTTAGAGCTTCTACGCCACGCAAAACTCTAGGCCATTGGCTGTAAAATTAGATAAAGCCAGGAAGGCTGGTAGAATTAAAAATTAAAAGAAACTCATCAAAAGTAGCACACTTTTCACTTCTCCAATTTTCTAACAGAAATCATATTTTTAAGTACTAAAAACGCAACTTTAGTACATGCAACATCTATTCTCTGACTCTGCTAATACTTGCCCTGCATAATTTGGTTCATACGGCTATACAAAAGGTTAAAACACTGCATTCAGCAGCACCCTGTGATCATTACCATATTGAGGGGATGTTACTGAAAATGAAAATTAACTCAGGTTTAGAAATTGACAATAAAGGATATTGAGTTTGCCAATATTACTAGTGTAGGATACGGCCTATGGAATCTTCAACGAAAAATTGCTGTAACAGAAATAATGTTCTGATAGCACGTGTGGTTGAAAATAAAAAGTGTGGTTAAAAAAATAAATTGAGAGTTGGGGATCCTATAGCACGTGTGGTTGAAAATCTTTTGAAGCAAAAATGATTTTTAAAATCTCGACAGGCTCTAAATATATTCACTCCTTTCAACGCAAGAGTACATTCTAATACCAAGTATTGAAATCAAAGACAAATAAAATTACTTTCAATCCTTCTTTCAATTTTCATCAATTCATTTAAACTTCTCCTAAATATTATCAATCTTTTTTCATACTGATCCTTTTTTTCCCTTCTGCGAGGACTATCATTCAACTCAATTAATAATCAATTTCAAAACAGATCCGGAAAAAGGCTTCATAAATTGAATTCATACGCAATTTCTAAATTTCGCCTTCTAAGAACTGAAGAAATTATTAATTTCACAACTAGCAAAAAAATACCACTACTTGCAACATAATTGCAGAATCTACTACATGCACGTAAATTTTTCATCAAAAATAAAAAATAAAAAAATCGAAGAATAAATGAATAGAAAATGACCAAATATACCTTCTCAGGATCTCCACCCTTATCTGGATGATTCTTGATGGCAGCTTTCTTGTACGCCTTCTTCAAATCATCCGGTGACGCCGTTTTAGACACTCCAAGAACCTCATAATACTTAGTGTTATCACTCTTCTTCGGTGCCCTCCCAAACATCTTGAATTACTACCAAAATCACCAAATTTACCGAACAATTACCAATTACAATACAGATCTAAGATTACAGATAGAAGAGAGGAAACGCTAGTGTGATGAAGGTGAAGGGGATTTATATATATGAATTTTGTATGGTGGAGATTGAGTCTAATGGAAGGTATAAAAGGATCATGACCGTTGTATTTCCGAATAGGAAGGGGTCTAGAATTCTCTCAGGCTTTCTAGTGATTTTAATTTTTCGATTCTCATTGGGAGGATGGACGTGGACCGTTGATCATGGAAATTGACGGGTGGGATTTGTGTTCTAGATTATTCTACAAAGAAAAGTATTCAGAATTTGCTGAAAGGCCCTTGCTCTTTGTGTGATGGGTTTTTCCCTTTGTACAAAAGTCTCTCTCGCATGAGGTGGTCCCCGTGAAAAGAAAAAAAAAATTACCCACCCTCATGTATGAATTCTCGGTGTAGCATGTTTCTTATGTGATTACTAGAATTCCCCACCATCAAGTTTCAACTCACTAGATTCCTCGTACATTGTAAAGCTAACACTTCAATTAGACAAATCCATGTTACATTTTACCATAAAACGAGTCCCAGTTGACGTCAAACACAACTTATTTAAGTTAATTTTGAAATTGACAATGCAGAGTGGAATTCTTAAATCCATTTTGAGTAGTCATTCTCATCTCGCTAGTTCGAGCTTGTCATTTCACGACTTTTGATTTGAGATTGAGAGGCCACTGCTTCTATTTTTCCTCCCCATCTCTTTCCAGCACGACTCTAAAGCCTCTTTGGTTTCTCCTTCCATTTTCTATTCAACCAACCATAAACAAGAAGAGAGAAAAGATACAAAGATGAAAGGTTGTTCACCAAAATTTGGAAGAAAATCATAAATCGATCATTTTGGTTCTATCCAGCAAGAGTTTAGCACCACACCTATTAGATTAGATAATCCCAAAACCATTTCAATGATTTGCATGCCATTAATTAGTCGAAAGATTGGTACAATAATTAGATTGTAGTGAATGAATTGGCCTAAAAGGTTATGTCAATGCAAATATGTACGTGATAGGGATAATAAAAGGTCAATTTCATGTGTTTATGTAATGCTTGTGTTAGTTAAAAAATTGCAATCGCATCGTACAGTGGCACTATACACTGTTCATTCTGAGCATGTGGATGTAATTAAAGCCATGGAGGAAATTTAGAGGAATGATGAATCATTTAAACTTTATTCAAGACAATGTTGTGGTGTACTTAAATAGCCAAGCAACAAATTCAGTTGTTCAAAAATTCAATCTTTTATGAAGATGAAATACATCGATACTAGACTCCACTTTATTAGAAACACTGTTTACAAAGGTGTGATCAAACTTGAAAAAGTTCCTTCAAGGTACAATCCCTCGTATATGAGGGACTAAAACCATTGTCGCCCAAAATGAGCCGCTCGGCTCATCGACTCGTCCATTTTTTTTTCTATTACAAGACCTAAAATTCAAAAAATATATATACATTAATACATACACATTTTCTAATTTTTTTGAAATATACATTTTCAAAATATTTGTAATTTTTAAAAATTTATACTATATTAAAGATTTAAACGATTAAACATTTGTGTGTGTGTGTGTGTGTATATATATATATATACACACAAATTTTGTAAACAATTTTTTAAATATACTTTTTCCAAAATATTTTAATTTTAATTTTTTT
>CAIGRB010075706.1:17435-74804 GCA_903798255.1 Fraxinus quadrangulata
GAAATTGAATGTTGAAGATTTGAAGTAGAATGTAGAAAATAGAAGTGTAAAATTGAGAAGTGAATGAAGATTATATAGTAGTGTATAAAATGAATTATAAAAGTAAAATCAATATAAAAATTGAGAAGTGAAGGAAGATGATAATAGAATGAAATGAATGATAATTATGATATTGTTGAATGTTGATAAATTATAAATTGTAGAAAATAGAGTAGAGTAGAGAATGAGAATAGTATTTGTGAGAAAAATGTTGAATAGGGGGTGGGTATTTATAGAGAAAAAATGAAAAAAAATTAAAATTAAAATTCATCGACCGTTTGGTCACTGAATATATATATATTTTTAATAATGGGTGAGCCCACGAGCCGATGCGTTCGGCTAGTACTCGGACTCGTTTTTTGACGAGCTCAATCGATTCGTGGGCTGCTACAATATGAATCGAACGATCGAACCGATAAACCGCTCGACTCGATTGCCATCACTACCAAAACCGCTAGAAAATACGGATCCGGGTGTGGGGCTAAAGAATTCCCGTGATTAACTCTTGGCTGCTTTTTCCCCGACAATGATTTTCAGTTTGACTTTTCTCAGCACCTCGAAAACGACACCGTCTTTTCTTCTTTATTAATCATAACCCCTCCCAACCCACCCAAATTCCCAAATTTCTGAAAATATCTCGATCAATTTGAAATGTACAGTTCAAAAATTCTCCACTTGGATTATTGATCAATGCTTTGATTTTCTGGATTTTAATTCTTTTCCTTTTCCTATAGGCTGATTGATATATCCACTTGCAACACTCAAAGATACAGTGACAAAGGTTCTTTTTACCTTTTTTTTTTCCTGACATTTCTCACTTTCTAGTTTCTACACTCCCTTTCTCTCTCTATATATATATGTATACGTGTGTATGTTAGTGGAATAGTAGCCAACCTGATTTTTCAGGAGAATTAAGCTTCCAATTTTTTGTATTTCTTTGTAAAATACGAGTTAAGCAATATCTTGTAAATGTAATTTCGCTATTTGTAGATCTCTATTGTTTGTCACTTGAAATATGGATTTTATTTGGTGAAGTTTGTCCGTATGAACGAAATCTTTTTTCTTTTCTTGTTTTATTTTATGAACTGGGTTTGTTTACAGTTTGCTGCTTTGTCGGTTTAATTGTGTGAAAAGGGCTACTGGTCTAGTACTAAAGTTCGAACCTTGGCTTTTGTTATTACAAAGGTGAAATATCTTGCAAATTCAGTTGAACAACTATGTTTTACTGTGTGTCAAGCGCTATGAGTTTAATGCAATTTTGTCCACCGTTTGTTGAATTTTTGTCTAGTGGTTCTTTGTGCTATTTTCATGCTAACCTTCTGGCTGTAGAATTATTACGTTTCCATTTAAATGCATATACTTCATTAATTGAGAGTCACGAATTTCTTTGCATTCCAAGGTTGGCAATCAACAAAGCGTAATCTCATCAATAAGATTTATTTTTTCCGAATCCCATGGGCTACAAATTGTAATGTTAATGAGCAGTTAAATTTTGGTATTTATTTGGAAGTGCACAAGGAATTTGACTCTTTAGAGGGTCGTTAATCAATTATATGAACATACAACTTATTTTTAGAATGAGTACTACCAACGTGATTGAGTAGATTTTATGTTATTTGCTGGTTGTTTCCAAGGTTGATTTTCCTTTCTCATTTTTTTTTCTTTAGTGGATTTCGATTCAGTCATTGCCTATTCTCCTGTAGTATTTCCTTCGTCTGCTGGTTGGTAATGTGGGAAATGGTTAGTTTTGATTGCCATTTCCTCCTTTCTGTTTGATAAGCTCTTTTCAGGAGAGAAAAATGAGATTGGTCTTAGAAGAATGCCAATAATTAAAAATTTGGGCTTTCTTGTGGCAGGTCTGGATCTGATATATTGATATGGGTGCCTCAAAGAAATGGATCAAAGCGTTGATTGGTTTCAAGAAACCAGAGAAATCAAAATGTTTGGAGAAGGATGAAAATGTAGGTGGTATTTTCTGATTGCAGTTATTTATCAGGGAAAATAATGATATGGAAAGGCAATCCAAGATGAGCAAATATTGCACTTGCTTGCATTTAACTCTGTCGATTGCCCTGTCTCTGCAAAGCTTCTTTTCGTCTATCTGTATATTCCACCTTGATTCGTGGGCCTGAAATTCCCTTCCCTGCTGGCTTTACACACGCTGAAGGGATATTCTAGAATTTCGAGTGGAATTTTCCCAAATTTACCTTTTCATTTCTGGAGTACCGGTGCAAGAAAGTTTCTCAAAGTGGTTGGAGCTGATCGATATCGATAATATATTTGGGGGACATGTATTATATGTTATTTATGAACTAAATATGGGCATAGAAGAAACTTGAGATGCTAAACCGTTTCTTCTGCATGGAAAACTGTAGTAGAAGTACCTTTCCTAGTGTCATATATGAATATTTTGAAACTTGATTTAAAGCAACATGACTGTCTAGGTCTGGAATATAGTTAATTTATTAAATAGGCATGGATCATTGACTAAAATTGTCTGACCATGCAGAGAACAGGGAGCATTGGCAAGATTTGGCATCGAAGAAAGCATTCTGTTGAGATTGATGCCAACATACTTCAAGATGAGTTCAATCAAGATGCGGCTACATCAGTTGAAGTTACCAACTTTCAGCAAGTTTCAGATTCTACTAGCTCTCCTTCTACTTCACGTCAGGTGCAAAATGCTGCTCAAGTTCAACAGATAACAAGAGAAGAATGGGCAGCCATACACATCCAAACAGCCTTTAGAGGATTTCTGGTATTGACTTGATTCATTTTCTATGTTTAGTTGTTACTGAACTAACAAAGCCTGCTGTATATTCTGGTACTTAATATACTGGCTTGACTGGATATTTCATGATTTCCCATCTAGATTTCTTTGTTTCTGTTTAATATGAACCATCAGTTGACATTTCATGAACATACATGAAGAAGAAATCCAACATGCTGTATACGTGCACTGTGATTTTTCTTTTTAAGTATGTCAAGAATTGGCGTAAAAACACTAGAATGGAGTATATGGGAAACCTCATACATGTAAAATATGAAAAAAATCAAATGTAGACAATCAAGATTTTGTTGATTAGGAGACATCACTCATTATGTTACATCATAACCTTCACTTTCTGTTGCTCTTATTCATCATTATGAAGATTTTGTAACAAATATCTGGTCACCATTAGCCATTACTTTCAGTTCAGCATTAAGATTCGTTTACAATGACATGGTATAGAAAGTGTGATTTTATTGAAAGGAAATTGGATTACAATTTTTCTCTAGAGAATATATTGTATACAGGACAATAAAACACTTGTAATTTTTTTATCGAAATGGATAATTATCTGGTGAGTATAATAGATGGTGTATACATTAAACAAAGTAATAAATAATAGTTTCTACATATACTGTAAGTGTATAATACGGGAATTTACGTTGATTAGAGTTTATCATGCTCTTATGTTGCTAGGGTACTTGTGTGTATCTGGATTTAGGGTTCTCTTTGGGGGCAAAAATCAGCTTTTTCTTAGAATTAGATTGTACTTCCATTTGAGTTTCGCTATAAAAAATAAGTCAATACTTTACCATCATTGATATCGAGGGAGAGAGTGGTTTCAGTACTATGTTTCAACAATTTGAATGCTTCATCTATTAATTTTCTTTTATCAGGCCAGACGAGCTCTACGTGCTTTAAAAGGATTGGTGAGGCTTCAAGCTCATGTCAGGGGCCAGGCTGTAAGAAAGCAAGCTGCTATTACCCTCCATTGTATGCAAGCTTTAGTAAGAGTTCAAGCTCGTGTCCGGGCGAGGCGTGTTCGTTTAGCATTGGAGAGTGAAACAGAACAAGAGAAGCTTCAACATCAACTTGAACACGAATCTCGCGTTAGAGAAATTGAAGTGAGATGCATTTGGTCTTGAACTGATAACATTACTCCGTTAGGTGGTTGTGTAAGAATTTAGCATAGATAAGATATTTGTTTTTAATTACATTTGCTTAATGGTGGCATAAATGTATACTGAATCATTCTTGATTTAGAAATACTTTTAAGCTTTCTGTCACTGGACTTGCATTTTGAGGTTTTATGTGTTTTAAGAATTTAAAGCAACAGCATTATTAATTTAAGATTAAGAGATTCATGTGTGATCTAAAACCTACAGAAGGAGGGATGTTATTTAACCCATGCTCGATATTGTGACTGATTTTTTTACTGTTATCCCAGGATGGGTGGTGTGACAGTGTTCGATCTGTCGAAGAAATTCAAAACAAATTGTTGAAGAGGCAAGAGGCTGCAGCTAAACGTGAAAGAGCAATGGCATATGCTTTGGCACGCCAGGTAAACATTATATTCTTTTGAATTAAAAGACAATATAGCTATTATGTAAATTGCACGAAATCATGCTGAGTACTCCAAAAGGCAATCATCAGAAAATTGAATAATCATGGAAAGCCTCGATCCCAAATTCTTTGTCCTCTCAGAATTTCTTTTATTAAACATCTTAAGCCTACATTCTGTAGATTCTATGTTTACCCATAGGGAAAGAGGGAATAAATGATCACCATTAATTATAATTGAAATCACTTGTAATGGTGTTCAATGGCCTTAAGATAGAATATTATTGTTCAGTGGCAGGCAGGGTCAAGACAGCAAACAACTTTGGCTGGTTTTGAACCAGATAAGAGCAACTGGGGCTGGAACTGGTTGGAGAGATGGATGGCTGTTCGTCCATGGGAAAACCGCTTTTTAGACATTAATCTGAAAGATGGAGTGAAGATTATTGAGAATGGATCAACTGATGCAAATAAAGGGGCCAAAACCCAGTTAATACCCACTGGAAAGAAATCGGCATCAAATATTGCAAATGAGAAAACTGTTCCATCACGTTCAAGCATTAACTCAAATGAAAAAAGGGGTCTATCACATTCTGACGGCAGCAACTCTTCACCCAGCAAGTCGGCAAACGTGCAAGAAACGCCAGTCGTGCTATTTTCGAATACAAGGTCAAAACCAGTTCTTAAAGACTTGGTTGAGGAAACTACCTCTAAACCTGTTGCTGGTTCAAGATCGCATAGCAATCCAAAAGAGAGATCCACCCTTTCAGATAAACAAGAAAAGAAGCGATTGTCTCTGCCAAGCAGCCGTCAGTCTCTTTCTCACTCTTTCCTTTTTCTTTCCGAAGATTAATGTTGACAAGACATTTTGAGCAAGTTTGGCTAAGATTAAAAAAAGTTTACTTGTGAGTGAAGAAGTTTTCGGATAATTATTTATATTGATTGAAATTAGAATTAAGTCTTTTTCTTGACATTAGGGGGGTAACTTGTTTGTACTTGAAAAGCTTGAAATACTGTAAGTTATCCAATTATATATAACTTTTACTTACTTTTAAGCTTAGCTACCTCCTATTTGGACAGTAGGGTAATAGTTACTTTCAACATAAGTAAATTTTTTTTTTTTTTTTTTTGTTGCTTAAAATGAAGCAAAAGGCAAGTTATCTAAATATTTTAAGAAACGAAAAGTTTCTTAAAAGTAAATTTCACTTATTTTTAAGTTATCCAAACATGCTCTCTTTGTTCTTTCTTGCCTCTAATGTGGATATTTGTACCTCTCAGTTTTCTACATCCTCCCTTGATGCAATCCAAGCTCCTCTTGGATTCAACTTGTTAAACACCTCGTGTTGTGATCGTGCAATTATAGAGTTCATTGAAATCTTGAAAGTCACAAAATTTTAGACTGTCACAAGTATCCATGATTATCAGCCATTTCTAATACATCGATTAATAGCTGCCTACTGTTTATGAGTTTCTGTATCACGCTATGCCGTGGCTTGGATATTGCACATTAGCAAATATGCACTTATCATCTTGCTAACTGCGGTTCTTTGCAAATCGATCAGGGCTAAATCAGGGGTCTCAACCAACCAGGCAACCCAATCGAACTGCCATCAAAAGCTCCCCTACCGGCCAGAAGCCCGCGGAGGATAAATCCAAGTTGAACGGGAATGGCGTAAAGCCTTCAAAATCTAACATGCAGGCTGATCATTAGTGTTTAGATTTTAGTCTGCTGTCCAAAAAGGGCTATTTTTATGTGAGAAGATGCTTATTTTTGATGTCACCATGGCTCGAAGTTAAGGAGACAAGGTGTGCTCTTGAAATAGGAATGAGGGGAGTGTGACTGTTGTAACAGATTATTTATTATTGTATTCTATTGGTTCATTTGTGTTTATTATATCGAACTATGCATGACCTACTATGTACAAAAAAGATACACAGAAGACAAGTGAACTTATGGTAGTGTAGAGAATTGTCTTGTCTCTATTAACAAGACAATTTTACCTTTAAGCTCAAAATTGATTAAAAAATCATCTTGATTTGACGGGAGGTAGGGATGGAGGGGAGGGGAAGAATTTCTGGTTTTGTTTTTCTTTTGTAGTTTCATTTTTGTTTTAATTGGGATTTATTTGCACTTTGTAAGAAATGTGGGTATATGACTGTTAAGTAATTTTTTTTCCTTTTATTTATTTGAACATATAATGCTATAATTGAAAAAATAAATTGTTTCCCGCAAAGTTTAATCCGAGGGGTATTGCGTCAAAATGAAAAGACCAAACATGTAAAGCGTAGGATTCTTTTGGGCCAATTAACCCTTGTGTTCAAAAAAATATAAAAATAAAATGATAAAAATTCTTCTTAATTTGACAGGAATTGGTTGGGGTAGGGAATGATGGAAGGGAGAAGAAGAATTTCTACTTTGTTATAAACTAAAGAGAAAAAATAAAATAAAAGCGAGTAGTAAATATTTTATATTGAAAATCAAGTCTTATATTTATACTAAAAGAATTAGGTATACAATGATAATCATATTATTTACAATATAATTTTCCTTTTTTGTTGTTATTTATTTACATAAAAGGATAATACGTCTTTTCAATACAATTTTAGCAAGGGTAAAAGTGGCACTACAAAAATAAAAGGTTGGGATGTATATTCTATGATTTGAAGATTGAGGACCAAGATGAAACAAAACTCAAACATTGGGGGCCTATCTGCTAATATAGATCAATTTAACTCGCCATTCGTTGATGGGTTTTGCTATGCAACATAGTAATGTGGTGTCGATAGACACAAATGGTACCTTCCTGAGACATTGTTATGGATTTTGCCACGTACATGTAACAAAATTCTTAGTATTCCTCCACCGCGGCCGCATCGGGCAAAGCATATACAGATACACATTTATACGCACAGAGTTAAGGTGCATTGTTAAATTGGACTGCAGAGGGGAAATGAAGTTTCAAAAGCGCAATAACATTGAGAAGAGCTGGGTAGGGCGAACTCTAATGAAGCACCCACAACCAGATGATTCAGCAGTCAAAGGAGAAAGGAAATGCTACCGGAGCCAGCAAAAGAAGGTGTTGAATCGGTGACGGAGGTTACTGATATTGAGGTAGTTATCGAACAGGCCGATGAGGCCTACCCCCTCTTCTCCGACGTCAATTCCCCTGTCAACGTTCACTTCAATTCGTGAGACACCTTTTGCGATTTTGTTTAGGCATATTGTAGATTAATGGATACAGTTACAAACGTAACTAAGAAATTGGTCTTGGAAATTGAAAAGTACATGCATACAAGAGCTTGTAAGATTGGCAATTTCAGTTCTTTTATGCATTTATTATATCTGGTTGAAACAATTCATATAATGCTCTATTTGGAGCTTAGAATGTGAAAATGTGATCATTCGAACAGGGACTCTGGCTCCAGCGTTAGTAACATGATACCAGAGGAAATGAGAGGGCAACAGAATAAAGAGGAAGCATTGCATGCTAACAGTTTTTGTGTTCCACACAGGCATACATTTCCCTTCTCTTGATTTCAATTCGATTGTCCATTAGATGAAAGGGTTTCTAAATATCTTTCGCTTTACTGGCCTCTATGGAATTACTAATATGTCTGCAGGAGAACGTGATGCTGAGCTGCAGCCTTGCAAGGTCATGCTGTCTTAAATTATATCACAAATTCATTTGTTTTCGTAATATTTGATGCTTGCTTAAAATTATTTGTTGAAATGCAGGATTTCTGTTCGGACTTGATGTGCCGAGCTGCAAAAAAATTTGATTTTGAAAATCTCATTCCATCTTTCCATTGATTGATGTATATATACCGCTTCTCATTGTAAATTGACTGCTGCAGGCTTGAGGAGAATGATAAGCTAGTTCCCACTCCATTCGAGAAGAACCAAGATATATGGTGACAGCTTTGGAGGGTGGTTGAACGCATTTTCTGGTGAGATCATAATATCTCCATCTCTAAGTTAGCATTGAATCCTTTGAAGGGTATGAGTGGGTTAATGTGACTACTGAACAGGTTATAAACTTGTAGTATACTTATTCTCCGTATAGTCGAACCAATTTTTATTAACTAAACTGCACTCAAGTATTTGGAACATAAGTTATTGAGAAGATTCGAGTCATTGAAGCGTATGACTATTTCTCCAATCAAAAAGCCTGGAAGCAAAATACATTTACCATGTTTTGTAATCCTAGATATAGTTGTTTGACCAGGTAATTTGATGGTAACGTAAAGATTATTATATTACCCGGCAATTACATTTATTTGACTGCCTGGCTGTGTTTTACAATGACACATGCAGCGACGGAGCCAGAAATTTACGTTGGGGTGGCCTGAAATAATTTATAATGTGCACTAATCACCCCCACACATGAGCGCACACATTTTTAGGGGTGGACTGGAGCCTAGGGGTGCCACCCCTAGCTCCTAGGCCCTAGCTCCGCCCCTGGACACATGCCCAGGAAATGAACTTTATCCACTTTCAAGGATTCGACCTTCCTGCAGCTGCGTGGAAGTTTCTTATTAGAAACTTGAATTTATTAATTATCTTATAGTAACTACACTTGTAGAAGACAGATCATCCTTTAACATCAAATGACACTTATTAATAACATAAATAAAGAATGCAGTATTTTTTTTCTACCGGAAAGGAACACCCTTGAACTCCTTATCCAAGAAATCCATAAATATGCTTAGTCTTAGCTCTATCTCGTATCTTGGGAACTTCTTGCTCGCATCCTCACAAAGATCCTATTGTTTCTCTCTCCCCACATAACCGAAGGAATAGCTGAAAGTATTTCTTTCCATGTAACCGCACTCCTATTCCCTTAGTGAAAGGGGTTATTGATCATTAAGGCTCAAAATCATTACCATTTCTTTCTTTCTTTCTTCAATTCTGTGACTGCATGTATTGCACTTTCATTTTGTATCATGTTATTTACTTTTCTGTGAATGCTTCTCTATTCTTTCTTTTTGGCAGCTTGTAATGGTTGTTGATGCGTGGGACCCACTGTTCTACCTTTGCCCTGATCTTGAGGTAATAATTGAAACTTGATTCTACTCAACAATGACTTTAAGTGGCTTCTTTATTTCTTTGAAGCACTTAAGATGATTCTGTAGATCTAATGATTATACCAAAAAAATTTGGAATTTTGAGACCTTTGATCAAGCCTAATGTGTTTCTGAAAGCGCATTTATTTTTATGACCGATAAATAATAAAGCCATCACATGAATCTTGGCAAAACTACATTTGAGATAAGCACTATTATTGTCTCCTTGACACAATAAACAATTTTATGTTTATACTCAGTCTTTAGTGCCAATCTTTTCATTGATAGCTGGTTATACTGATGAGACACTTATTTTACCAAAATGCAGGCATGTGCACGAGAAGTTGATGTCCACAAAAAGACATTGCTTCTCATTCAGATCTTCTACCGGATTCTATTAGGTAACACTACCTTCTGCCTCTGCTGTTACCTATTGATTTCTCCCATTAGACATCAGAATTTGATGCCTGAAATTGCTGCCGAAACAAATGGGCTGAATACTTCTGCGGACATGAAATTCTCTTTGCTTTCTGGTCAGCTAAGGCTGTTTTTGCAGCTCTGGAGGGGAAAATGTCAGTTCCTCTATGGGAATGCAAAACAGTCTGCAAGAATTGGTCGGTGCCAATATTAAAGTATATGGCAGGGAGGAGCTACTTGCCCTCTTGCAATCTGAAGCAGAGCAAATAGTTTCAGTGAGAAGCAGTGTAAGCTCCAATGTGACAGGCCAGTCTCTCAATCATCCTAATGATGGACATCTTGCTGGACATATGCCATGTCACAGTGTAATTGTTGGATTTGTTGGGTATCTCAATGTGGGGAAGCTTTGGTACGAGAGACAGATAGGCGTTACCTCAACTCCTGGGAAGACGAAGCATTTACAAACATTGATGATATCTGACAAACTCTATGTGATTGCCCTGGATTAATGTTTGCATCTTTTAAGAGTTCAAGATATGGGATGATTTCCTCTGGGGCTTTACCTATTCATCATATGACTGCACACAGGGAGGCTGTGCAAGTTGAAGCAAATCGAGTACCTAGGCATGTTATCAAGAGTGTGTACAAATTTTCTTTACCAAAACCCAAGCCGTACGAACCACAATCTCGGCCTCCTTTGGCAGCAGAGTTTTTGAGAAGTTATTGTGAATCCCGTGGATATGTTGCCTCAAGTGGATTGCCCAATGGAAACTCGAGCCACCCGCCAAATTAGACGGGAAGCTTCCGCACTTTGAAATGTCTCCTGGAATGCCTATCGATGAAGATAATTTTTTTTATTTTGCCAAACCCGGCCCATTGGAGATTCACAGATCAAATTCAGATTCATCTGACCTGGAAGACCATTTGAGTGATGACCAAGAAGGCACTCCGAGACTAAGGCACTTGTTAAGAAAATATCTTTCAAACACCCCTGATAAACAACATAAGAAGCCCCAGAGAAAGAAAGACCGCTCATGGAGGGTAAGAGACGATGAAGGTGATGGAATGCCAGCAATTAGGGTCTTCCAGAATTCTGTAAACACAGTCCATCATAAAGCTTAACCATCCCTGATATCATTTTTGCTGTACTTGCGACTGTCTCCTGCTTAGGTGCGATGTAGTTATGTAAACTGATGGCATAATCTTACGGTCATCCCCACATCGGTTCTGAAAAAACAATTATGTGAATGCCAAAGGGGGCAGTGACTGTAACGGTTGACAAAGTTGACAGCAACATTATCCATACATTTATTGTACAACTGTTGCCTAATGTTTTCAATGGAATGATTCAAATGGTATACAAGTAGATAGCTTTATTCTCTATTTTTTATCATGCATACCGTCAGAACTATGATTTATGTACCTTTTATTATACTCCAGTTAAATTATATCCTCATGTCTAAAGGTGTCGAAATGTGTTGGACAGTCTAGACTTTACATGACTCCGTAACCTGTAACATAAAAGGTGGGGTTATGTCCCGGCCCATGTTCTATATATACACACACACACTGGAATTCAATGTTTATTTTTGCATAATTTTTAAATTCGGACAGGTAATCAACTTGATCAAGGTCGCTGAATTATGGTTCAAGACTGATTATTGACATCGTCAGATTAATGGATCATTGAGTTATTGGTTTAACTATGAGTCATGGGCTCAACGAGCGGGTCAACACGAGTGTAAATTTAAGTGAAAAAATTGTGCATGAATTACCTATAAATCAAAGCATTAAGGTGTATCATAAATCAAGATGTACGATTAACAATGTGGCATAAAAACTCAACAGTACATTATTTTTATTATCCAATCGAGCAAATGTTTTACATTGGATAAGTTGTACATTGTGTAATGTGCTATTTCAAAAGCTAAGCGTCTGTTTAACGGCACTTAAATTTTTGGAAATAATTTGTTGTATTGTGACCGTGGCCATTGAGTAGATAAGTCAGATCTCTTACTAAATAATTGCCACATTTTACCCTTTTTATTGGAAATTTTATAACATTCCAAAAATACACTTCCCAAAAATGAGAGAATGGGGAAAAGGGCAGGGTTGTAATTTCAAAATGGTTCGATGAGGTCACGAAACACCAATTTGTGCTAAAAGGTAATAAAGGCTGTCATTATTTTTTAATTCATATTTTACTGTAGTGAAATCTCTTTAAAAAGCCAAATTACATGTTGTCAAACAGGGGCAAAGTGTAACGCGACAAGATCTAATTTTGGTCAGATGGACGATAAGAATAATGTACGCACGATTTTTTTTTTTTTTATTTCAATAATAATATTTCTGTACATTAAGAAGTGATAGTAAAATGTGTCATAATTACAAATGTTACATTAGAAAATAGAGCGGAATGAAGGAAAAAAGAATTTGTTATTCAAGGTTAAAATAATGATTTATTCGAATCATCGAAAAAACAGCATATCACTAGTACACAAAATATAAAGGGAAAATTTCATATATAAGAGATTAAGTATTACTCATTTCAAAACTAAGAAATAATATTTAAAACATTGAAAATCAAGTATTAATTAAATTTTATTTGTGAAATAATTAATTTAAACTATATTTTATAAATTGAATATATTAATGTTACAATTTTATACAGTTTGATCACAATTATAGAAATAACATATTACAAATTATATTTCAGTCACTAATAAAAATATTTATAGGTCACAAATCATTTCACGATTGCAAATAAAAAGAATTTATAGATTACAATTTTTTCATCGATCACATATCTAAAAATTTATAAATCATAATTTATTTATCGGTCACAAATCATAAATTTTATAAGTTACAACTAACTACACGATCACAAATTAATAAATTTTTAGGTCACACATTATTATTGATCAAAATTTATCTATTTCATTGGTCACACATTAGCTAATTTGTTAGTCACAATCAACCAAATAATTTGTAACTATCACCAACACTTGTAACCGTCACATTACCGCTGCCTCCATCTACATCGCCGCCAACACTATCATCTCTTCCTCGTAACAACATCACCATCTCAAACAAACTAACAACCGCTGTGACGATAGGGACCACCACAAAACACCAAGCCAACAATCAAAACCTTTAATTTGTAGCGCCGGCCATGGAGAAAAATGGAGGAAAGTACACCCTCGATCTGCAGCACCCTTGAGTTTCAGTGTTGCACATGCAGCGACAGTTCAACATGCAGCTCTTTATGCAATGACCGAGGCCTCGAGATCCTCCACAACCGTCGCCAAGCCAAACCAACATTCAAAATCCAAGATCTAGTACCGAGCACCTTGAGATCTTCAACGATGTCCCTGCTTTGTTGGCTGATATTCAGTTTATTGCTAAGCTTTTCATCTGCATCTTACAATGTCACATACAACAGCTGCGCTCTCATCATTGACGCGCAATAGAAGCTTCTCATCTATGCCACCATCCACTACCCTCGTAGTGTCTTCTCGACAGAGCGTCATTACTGCTTCATCAACTGATTTATGTCATGCAGTAGCAGCGATTGGGATGGGATGCCGGTTATTGTAACGCGTGAGAGATATATAAAGAGAAAAAAATTTAATTAGGGTTTGGGATGAAATTTGATGGTATAATTAATATTTAATATTAAAAATTTGAATTAATAACTGATTTTTGTATAAACGATATTTATATTTGATTTTTGAAATTAAATCTTAAAATTTCTGGTTTTATGCAATTACCACGAATACAAAATGTATCTTAAGAATACCATATTAAGAGTTTGTTTGACAACTATTAATTTATTTTATGGTTTGCTATATGAATATTTTCAACTACACATTCACATAACAAAATATTATACACCTATACCCAAAAAATTTCTTACTTTTTAAACATACGTTTTCCTAAAAATCATTATTCAAAACTTTTTTTTTATACAATAATAGTTGTCAAACAAGCTCTAAATACTTGGAGAAATTACATTATTGGTTCTCTATCTACTCCTTTAATGACAAGTTGATTTTTTATATTTCATTACAATATTACAATTAGTCGGCAAGATGGAAATTATCCAAATCTATGTAAATTGACACTTAATCCATTTACATTTAATTTTACGAAGTTAGGTTTACAACTTCGATGAGTGTCCAAAAAACTGAGGCAAGATTTGTTTGAGTCCATTTTTTTTGAAAATTCATTTTCAACCACACATTTTTCAATAAAATAATATTATACGTAAATCAGAATTTTTCCTAATTTTTTATCACACATTCTCCAAAAATCACTATTCAAAAATACATTTTTTCTCTTCAAATGGAACTCAAACAAGGGCTTAATAAAAATTTGGATGATTTTTGTGATTGAGGAATTATAATAAGAGGTTATGAATAATTTTCTTCAACGTTCGAAAAAGTATTCTTCTCTTAAAAAGTTCAGGGACTAATAGTGAATTTTTTAAATATTTGTTAGGATTAAAATTTATTTTGGGAAAAAATGTACTTTTGAATCGTGATTTTTTGGAAAAGTGTATGGTTAAAAAAGAGGAAAATTTTTTAAGTTTGTGTAATTCAAAAAAGAAAAGAGAAAAACGTATTTTGAATAAAATGAAATCCAAACATGGACTAAATATCTATCCAAAGCGACCTCCAAACCCGATATGTGTTTGTTGGGTCAAGTCATTCTCACATCTCCACACCCCCCAACCAATCCCAACATCTTTTCACTTTCGAAAAAAAAAAAATTGATTAAAAAAGTTAGGCCAACAAAGAAGAAGTTGAAACAAATGAATCGAACTAGTCTCTTTGACTTCAATTTCAATTCCATTAAATGGTTCGATCCTTCCATCAATTCAAAATAAAAGAAAAGATCTCTTAATTCTATAATAGAAATTTGTTTCTATAAAAGAACGATCTTTGATCCATACTAAATTTTTCGACAATTATAATATACCAGAACATATTAATCATAGCGAATTTAAACTTTCAAAAAGGAAAAAAAACACGTTTACTTTTGTCATTTTGAAATAAATTTGACATGATATACACGTCGAAAATGACAATTACACTTAACTAATAACAGTAAAAGTAAGAGTAAAACACATTTACTTTCGTTATTTTCAGAAAAGATTTGACATTACTGATAAGTTTTTGTATGTTGAACTAAGCTTGTTTAGCATGGACAAATGATATTTTAAAGAAAATTTGTGGTTAAAAATGATTTTAAATTTTTTTTGAAAACGCATTTACTATAATTATTTCCAAATGTCTGACATCACATATAAAATTGATCTGTTATACTCGTCAAAATGATAATTGCCCTTAAATTAATCACAGCCAAATTCAATCGCATTTACTTTCGCCATTTTATAAAAAGATTTGACATTATGGGTAAGTTTTTGTACATCGAGCCATGCATGTTTGCATAGTTTCTCTTAAAAGGACCATACTACTTGTCTATGTGCCTCTTGTCCCCCTGCCATCAAGGGGATAATACCCTGTACAAGTGAAATAATCATTCGAAAAAGAATAAATTTATTTGTACAATATTTTTTTTTACAACAACGTTGACAATTTTGTTTGTGGCAAAAAAATATTAGTTAAAAGGATAAATTATTTTTAAAACTGTCAAATGACAATATGCTACGTAACATGTTGTTAACAATATTGTCAACAACGTTGTAAACCTAAGTTTTTTTCATAATCTCATTTTTCTTCAGGAAATGATTATTTCTCGCGAGGCCTGTGTTGAGCCCATTTTTTTGTATAGAATGCATTTAAAAATAATAGATTAAAGTAAAATGTAAGGTTAAAAATTAAAGAATTTTTTTGAATTGTGTGTAATATTACTTTATTGAAGAATATATCGTTAAAAAGAAAAGAGAGGAAAATGTAAATTTAAAAAAATGAAAAAAAAAAAAAAAAACAATGTCTAATTATGGGGGCAAAACGGGCGCTTAATAGAGTTCAATAGTGTACACCATTCTTTAAAAGTTGTACCTTAGTTCAATTCACTGATTTGCCACTGCTAAAATTTCGTTATGCCGCCGTCGTTTGAGTTCAAGTCTACGGTACTTGTCGGGTTTCTTCAGCTGTACTAAAAAGGAAAAAATAAAATTACAGACGCTCTCTCATTCTCTCTGCAGAGAGATCATAGTCATACTAATCTGTAGAGAGAGAGCAAATTGATTTAGTGATAGAAAGTGCGTGTTTGGATTGGCCGTCAATTCGGTGTTCCTGTGCATCGAATTGTGTAGAAATTGAGGGATCAAAGCTAGGGCTTTTGGAAAATGAAGAATCGTTGAGAATTTGAGCTATGATATTACTATAGAGGTTTGGAATTAGGGTTTTAAGTTAGAAATGGAAGTAGATTCGGCTATGAGTGGTGAGTCCGATCACGATCCATCGGTCCAGACTAATTCAGCCAACGGGCCGGACCAGCCTGCCGATTCCCAATCTCTGTCTGCTCAGCAGAGTAATAATAATACTGTTAATAGTAATAGTAATAGTTGTGGTGGTGGAGCGGTGGTGGTAGGGCCGCGGTGTGCGCCCACTTACAGCTTGGTGAATGCGATAATTGAGCAGAAAGAGGATGGGCCGGGGCCGCGATGCGGCCACACTTTGACTGCTGTCACGGCAGTTGGGGAGGAGGGTAGTCCGGGATATATTGGGCCGAGATTGATTCTGTTTGGTGGGGCCACAGCGCTTGAAGGAAATTCCGGGGCCTCAGGAACACCTTCCTCGGCTGGGAGTGCTGGGATTCGTATGTTTCTTTCAATTTTTGAAACCTTCTCAATTTTTTATTTTTTTTTTGAGATTTATAATTTAGTTAATTATATATGTGAAGATTTTTTTTTTGTTTTTTGCTATATTGGTGAATATGTTGAGTTGATTGAAATGTCATTTCTGGTAAAGCTACTGTGGAAATTGGGTTGAGTGACCCCAAATTTGGATGCTTTTGCTGGAATTCTTAGATTTTAGGTTACACGCCCATTGCTTTTTTGAGGTGCATGTAAAATTATTTATTTCAACCCCAACTTTACTACAAAATAAATTTTTTTTTTTTCAATCAAAAATTATTTTGTAGTAAGTCGGGGTTGAAATAAGATGTCGATTTATTTGTTCAAGCAGTTATATTTTTAAAAAAAAAGTTGAGATGAAGATTGGAGTATGTTTACAATCCCCGTTATTTCTAAAATACAATTTTCTCACTCTTATTTTCAAACACTTATTCTCAGTAAAATAATATTATACGTTAACTCAAAACTTTTTCTTATTTTTTAACCACATATTCTCCATCCATCTACTATTCCAAATTGTATTATACACAAAAAAATGGGGCTCAAATAGGCCCATAGTCTAAGATTCAAGCTTAAATTGTTTGAGGTTGTTGAGAGAGTGTTTAACTGATTTCAAGTTTGAAATTTGTAAAAAGTGATGAATTCTTTTCTATCTCTTCATATTGGCTTGTAGTTCAAGATATTGAGGGATTTCATATTTATCTGTGTTGAAGAGTAGCATTAACTAATTTTTGGTTGAAATTCAAGTGAAGTTGCCCTTTTAATTATCATCCTGAGAACAAAAAATGAAAAATGTGATAAATATTGCTTGTCATTACTTGGAAATGAGAAAGAGACTCTTGCTGAGGAAAGATGATTTAGGTTGTTTAAATGAGTGAGGCATGTCTTTTGGAGGATTGTAATTTTAGGGAATGCTTATTTTAATTATTGTAAAATGAATAAGAACACCTGACTGCTTTTTTGGTCAATAGTTAGAACGGAACTGTAACTCATTATATATCTATGATGTTTAAGATGTATTTAATTGCAGGGCTGGCTGGGGCTACTGCCGATGTACATTCTTATGATGTATTAACAAATAAATGGTCTCGGTAAGCTTAAGTTTATAACTTATCTCATTGGAAGTCATACTCAATTTTCTGGTATAGTGGTTACTTATCTTAGTTTTGAATTTTTTGTAATAAGGTTCCATGCTTTAATGCAGACTTACCCCTATTGGAGAGCCACCGACACCAAGGGCAGCTCACGTGGCAACTGCTGTGGGTACTATGGTTGTTATTCAGGTTTGTAGACAGGTGGATTAATGTTGAGAATTTCTAGTTGTACTTATTATTTATGATTAAGATATTTAAATGTTCTTGTCCTTCATAGGGTGGAATTGGTCCAGCCGGTTTGTCCGCAGAAGATCTTCATGTTCTGGACCTCACACAGCAACGACCGCGATGGCATAGGTTAGCCTCTTTGGAATAGCGCGCATATGCATATTCTGGATACCTATACACGATTGCGTGCTTATGCATTAAAAAAATACATGAAATGTGCATTCTTGCATTAATAATTGCATGTTTATCTTTATTTATGTGTTCTTTTAGGGTTGCGGTCCAAGGTCCTGGACCAGGGCCACGCTATGGGCATGTCATGGCTTTGGTGGGCCAAAGATATCTCATGACAATTGGTGGAAATGATGGTAAGTATCATGCTCCATATCTTCCCCTGTACCTTTTTTTTTGGGTAGATTCAGGCAATGATTTTGTGCATAACCTCTAGGAAAACGTGCTTTAGCTGATGTATGGGCACTGGATACTGCCGCCAAGCCATATGAATGGCGAAAACTGGAACCAGAGGGTGAAGGTCCACCTCCATGCATGTAAGTTTTTTGCCACTTTCTCTTTAACCTTGGCATTCATTCTTTCTACCTCTCCCTCTGTTTAGGTCTTTCCATTCTGACTTCAGCATGCATATAATTCGGTTAAAAGCTGACGGAAGTTTTATTTTATCCTTTTGTCTTTTATTATTACTTCTGAATTCAGATGACTGAGGGAATTGTTTGCAAATTTTCTGGTTGTTTGGATAGTTGAAAATTGCAGAAATGCAATAATAATATCAATGGAATCTCACTGGATTTACTATTTTGCTAAATGGACCATCTTATAAAATCATCTTTTATATCGCAGTTCAGCATCTGGACGAATTTCTCTTTCTGTTTTCAGAATATTATGGGATTGCATATTTTTGGGTGGTCTGGATGAGGGCATTAAACTGATTCTTTGGCTTATTATGGTTTGAGCTTCTCATGGTGTGGTCTACTTCGTCTACATGACTAATTAATATTCTAGATTCTCACTTTGTTGTTTAGTAGTTCAAGTCAATAAATGCTTTCCAAATTTGCAGCTAGTTTGACCTAAATCAGTTTGTGATGTTACTCAGAAACACAACTAACAGCATATGCATATTCTAAGTGGATAGAGCACGTTGTTTGGGGAAATAACTCGTAATGTTTTTGTAGGAATTGAGGCTCATGTGATTTGCAAAAAAGAGCAAATGACGTTTGCTTCATTTCCAATTAAATTTACATTTAATGAGATCAGCAAGACATATATTACATGGATCATTATCTCACCAATCAACAGCCAATATGATTTGCATTTTGCTTGTCTCTGTATTTTACAAGTAAAAGAAATGGTGGGAAAAAAATAAGGAACACATTTTAGTCCTCGGCTGTTGACTTATAGTTGTGTGTACATTTTGGATAGCAATTTTCACCATTTTTCTGTTGTAAGTACTGGTTTTACTTTTTAATTTAATAAATCTGGTTTATATATGCATACATGTGATGTTTGCATCCGGACATATACTGGTTTTGTATGTGATGAAATAGAAAGTTTATGGATTTTTTTAGAATCAAATATTCTAAAATTGCAGGACGACACATGAATTGTTTTAAATTCGTAGTAATACAATCAACCATGTTGTCTTTGTTGGTTTAAGGAGAATGTCTGTAATCGTTCCTCAGTGTTTTCTATCCTAAAATACTTGATCCTTTTGGAGTTGTCCAAGCCTTCTTGATCTTTTGACTTATTTTGTTCAATTCTCACTTTGTGAGAACTGTTATTGTCCTTTGTCTTTTGATATTTGTAATTTCGATATGTATTTAGAAATACGGATGACTTGATGCTCATCCAAGTGTTTAATTTCACCTTTTGCATTTATGGTAGTTGCTTAGATCAGGTAAAGAAGTAATGCCATTTTGTTATTAATTGTAGGGAAAATGATCTTTCGAGCTTGAGAATCCAATTTTCGGTTAAAAGAATCTCTTCAAATGTGAAAAATTATTTTAGGAAGCAATGCTGGGGTCTTTTTATGCTTTGCTAGGTTGGAAAATTGTATGGGCTCAGAACTAGTTCCATTTGACGTGGTAGAGAACTTGTTACGCGTTTTATGTAACATAAATATGCTGCAAGTATACGGTGGCTAGTTTTGTAATATAAAGATCAACTATGGATGTCATCACTGGGATTGAAATTCAATTTATTACTAAGTACTATAATTATGTAGCCTATATTTTATCTAGACAATCAAATTATAAGATCAATGGTTTTAAACTAATCTAATGATGAATATGGTGACGAATGCAACGATATCAATGCAAGTTTGAAAGATTTTTCAATATAAGAAAGTCTAGGGTTTTGATTTCACCTAAGTATCAAATATGTTTCTCAATTATATAATTGTTTCTAATTAATTTTCCTAAGTTTAGAAGTAAGAACCCTAATGTAATTCTACGCCCTCCCTCGAGTGCCGAGTAAAACTATTCATATATTTCAATTCTAATATCTACATTCTGAATTAAAATCTTGAAATTAGCAAGCTCATGGTTCTTAAGTAAAACATGCTTCAAAGATTTTATACTTTATTTTGAAACCTATAAAATTTAGGTTGTGTTATTCTATGATCATGCCTAAATTTCCTTCTCTCAAGTGCCGAAATTTAAAGTATCTAATCATTCAATTAGTGGCCAATTAATTGAAAGTATTAAGAATAAATAATACAAATAAACATGATTGAAAATTTTCAAAGAAATAACTATAATAAAATTAAGCCATATTCTCAAGTTTTGGTTATATAAAACCCTAGATTAGATGTTTAGTTTATGACGGAAGCCATATAAATAATCAAATTCAAATAAAATAACATAGAGAAGAGAATAAAAAAACTAGTTTTGGTAGATTTTCAATCCCCCTTGTGATGTTCTTGATTTCTCCTTGATTTCTTGATGATTGCTTACTTCTTGCCCCAATGAATTGTCCTTTAAAATTGGCTTTTAGGGTTATATTTATAGTATTTTGAACTCTTGGAAGAATCAGGGTTGGATTGGGATTTAAAAAGAATGTGAAAAATTCAAAACATCTATCCATCGCGGCTTCTCGATGCTGTGTTTTTCCCTTTCCTCCCGAGACTGGGCGTTGGGCGCCAATGGGGCGCTCTCATTTTCGGGTAAAAAATCAGCACTGTGCATTCTTAAATATTTTTATCATCTTTTTCTCCCTATATCTGATTGAGATGATTCCAAGTTCATTGGAAAGATAACTCAAACGGGCTACAACTTTGCTTCATATAGTTTTTTCTATTTTGAAGGTTTAAATCTGGAATATACTTGTGCAGTTGAAAATTAATTTGTGAAAATATTTTGATCATATTAAACTCTTTTTGACTTCTAATAGTATCCAATTGACTCTCAGCAATCTTCAATTATTGTTTTGTAGCCTGAATCAACTATTGAAAAGTTGCAATTGAGTCCTCAAACTTTAGATTTTACCATTTTTTTCATCGTTGATCACTTGTTTCTTTCAATGTAGATTCCAATCATCAAATTTTACCAAATCAACATCAACTTCTCCTTGATTCATGTCAATATCACTTTTTTCTCCAAGTTTTGCATCGTCCAATCCACCTAACTTATAAAATAACACGAAAACACAAATCAAAACGTTCTAAAATTCTAAAAATCAAATGAAATAATAATATTAAGTAGCATTAATATGATGAGTGAAACACACTCGTCAGAAATATTAGCTTGACCAAGCCCGGCACCAACTTGGCTTCTTTTCCGAATCTTTTTTCGTGTGCTATAGGTTGACTTTGTTCCTTTATGGTACTTCATCATGTCATCGATTTTTAAACTAGAAAAACGATATTGAAGTGTTTGATGTGCACAATTTTACTGTCTTCAGTAATAGTTTTATAATTTTTTTAAAAAAATGTTTATCCTATTATATGACATGCTATGAACATCTGGACTGTGTCTTTAAGAAGTGAAGTTATCTTGATCTTTTGCTTGCCCATTGCCTTTCCCAGGTACGCAACTGCAAGTGCACGCTCTGATGGTCTTCTTCTTTTATGCGGAGGAAGGGATGCAAGTAGTGTGGTTAGTGTGATTTCTGAAACTTTCACGTCATGGATGATTATGATATACCTGGATTCACTTATTCTTTGCTTTGGATGCCCAATTCTTTACGTTGTCCTCTTCATTTTATCTTTCTATTTGTTCATTTTTCATGGGGTTACTTCAATATACCTTCCTAAGTGGTGCCTTAGTCCTAAATTTGGTCTATTTAAATGAAGGAGCACTGGTTTCTTTTTCTTTTTATGCGTGTTATTTTATATATGTAGATGTACACTCTTTCTGTTGATTATGTTATTATTTCTATTGTTTGAGATGGAGAGTCTACTGCCCAGATTACAGATTCTGTTGATGCTTCGCTCTTAAATATTTGTCTTTTCTTGCATTACAATTAGGTGGATCGAGTGTAGGTGTCAACCTTGTGGTGCTAAAATTTTATTCTGAAATTCACTTCATCTTTTGCATGGCCCTTATTTTTGAAAGTTTTAAGAATCTACTATATGCTTGCTTGGAAGGGTAATAATGCACAATAGTTGTTCTTCAGGATCCAACTCTTCAGTTGCTGTAGTGTAGATCTTTGCTTTCTTGTCTGTTAATATTTAGTGATGCAATTTTAAAAGTTAAAAGCAGTACATGACAATTACAATAATTGTACAATTATAGCAATAACAAAATATAGCATTGAGTTTGTTGCAAAGGCAATAGTAAAGTGTTAGTTTAGAAGTTTAGAGACTCTTACCCTACTTATAAAAGTACAAGCACTTGCAAAATGCAAACAAAGACACTGGTGCATAATCACCTGGAAAGGTTGTTCCTGTGACACCACTGGTGTTTGAAATTTTTTTCAGTAAGTTGGCGAATGATGAAGATGACAATTAACAGCAGAAAGATCAGTCAACACTTTTTCTCTGGTCCTCTGTTGACTCAGTCTGTTCATATGTTTTTATGCAGCCACTGGCAAGTGCACATGGGCTTGCCAAACATAGAGACGGTCGATGGGAATGGGCCATTGCTCCCGGTGTCTCACCATCTCCCAGATATCAGCATGCAGCAGTGAGTTCTTTTATTAATCACTGATCGTGATAAACTTCATCTGTAATTAGGACTACTTAAAAATCAAAGAATTCTCCTCTCATGCTGAAACTTATAATTTAATACTGGCATTTTTAGGTTTTTGTTAACGCACGTCTTCATGTATCTGGAGGGGCACTTGGGGGTGGACGCATGGTAGAAGACTCATCAAGTGTGGCTGGTACTTTTCTTTATTTATGTTTATTTATAAAGAATTTCTCTTTTTTCCCTTGCATCTACCAAAAATTTGAGTTGTCCTAGAAGAAGATTGCATTGCATCAAATTTTCAATAATATCTGCACGTACCTTTTACTGTGCAGTTTTGGATACCGCAGCAGGAGTTTGGTGTGATACAAAGTCTGTTGTTACGAGTCCGAGGACTGGCAAATACAGTGCTGATGCTGCTGGTGGGGATGCAACAGTTGAACTGACAAGACGCTGTAGGCATGCTGCTGCAGCTGTTGGTGACTTGATCTTCATTTATGGCGGTCTTCGTGGTGGTAAGACATGATACTGCAGCATTGACAAGAGATGTTATGTTTGTTTTATTTAGTTTTGGATATAAGTTGGTAACTGTTACTAGTGTTTCTTGTAACACTGTATCTCCAATTACTCAAGTAATCATGCAACAATCAAGAAATAGTTAGCTTTGTTTAGGAAAAATTTGGAGACTAGGTGAGTAGGTGTGTGTCATGTTTTGGATTTTGTTTTTTTGTTTTCAGGATATTATAATAAACGCTAAAATGACTAGCTTATCATGCTTGATCTGGTCGTTTATTATTGCTATAGTTTTTACTCTTTGAATTCAATGTAATTGTAAGATGTTTTACTCAATTCCTTATTTTCCCAGTAATTAAACCTTTGTGGGAATATATTATAAAACTAGGATAAGTTGGATTTTACTGGATTTCTAAGGTGAGGAGAATTAGTTCAACCTGAATGTTTGAAATAGAAAATGAATGCTTTTTCCTCCTTGAAATTATAGTGCAATTGAAAATCGTAATGCGTTAACTCACTTCGAGTTTGGGAGACTAGTTACGAAGTAATACAATTTTTACTGAGGAGTTGAGATTATGTCTCGCATTGAGTGTGTTGTTACTAAAATTCATTTAGTTTGGGGTGAAATATTTGAAATACATAGTGAACACACACATCTTGGCATTGACATACATGACACGCACTTGGAGGAAGTGATATGTTAGTTCTCTATTCTTTCAACACGTTTTTTTCACTAAGCCTGTTAAGAACCATGGTACGCGATCCAGAGGAGATGGGCAAGTGAATTGATTTGAATTTCTGGTACAACTGGGAATAAATAAGTGAATCAACAAAATTTCTCTAGTTTTCAGATACTGAGATCTTGAGAGTGGACTGTAAATTCTATAGGTGAGACAACAAAACAACAAGAGTACTCCACTTTCTTGCCACTGATTCTGAAAGAAGTCAGTGAGGTATAATCATAAGTTTGGAAGCTTGATATAGTTTTTGTTTGCTCATTATGATGATGCAATATGAGTATGTTTTTTGTGTTTTTAGATGGTTAAATGATAGCCAGGTTTTTGACTTTGCGTAGAATTGAGATTTTTAAAGATTTGTAGACATCAATTTTTGGCTGTCCAACTGGTTTGAAGACTGAAAAGGACAGACAGCAGCTGGGTTGTTATTTATCTTGCCTCCTACTAATGGCGTTCTGAAGAGTTAATTTAGACTATGATCTGCTGTTATCCAGGACAATCTTCGGGAACATTATTTTTGGGTATTTAAATAATTTGACTTTCCTTTATATGTTTATATGTCAATTGTCTCCCTGCCTTAGTTTGGAACCTGTTTCTGTTTCCAACATGGAAATACTAGGGATGGTGAATGTCACGATTTTGTAAAGA
Organism: Fraxinus quadrangulata; assembly: GCA_903798255.1. Classification (NCBI taxonomy): domain Eukaryota; kingdom Viridiplantae; phylum Streptophyta; class Magnoliopsida; order Lamiales; family Oleaceae; genus Fraxinus; species Fraxinus quadrangulata. Next base: position 42,464 of record CAIGRB010075706.1, read on the forward strand.
TTTTCTGTTTCACACATACTTTAGGGATCTAGATCATATATTAGCGTCCATTGTTATATTGGTTTAGCTTTGATTATGCACCTGATTGAGTTTTTCAGGAAGTTGGATAAAATAAAGTTTACTTTGTAATAGGTTTTCACTACTTGTGCAAGGTCTACATATTTTAGCATCGAAAGGAATACGCTCAAATTGTATCATCTGGTATTATGTGTTGCCGCAGGGTTGTTGCTTGATGACCTACTTGTCGCAGAAGATCTTGCTGCTGCTGAAACAACTAATGCAGCTTCTCATGCGGCTGCAGCTGCTGCATCAAATTTGCAGCAAGGGAGGTTACTGGGTAAATATGGATTTGCTGATGATAGAACAAGGTCACTGCTGCCTGATACTATTGTTGATGGTGCTGTTGTGGTAGGAAATCCTGTTGCTCCGCCTGTAAATGGTGATGTGCATACAGACATAAGCACAGAAAATGCAATGCTCCAAGGTTCTCGGTAAGCTCGTGACTAAATATTTATATAGATTCATATTCTGTGGTTTACAAATTGCTCAATAGTTTTTGCTTATCAGTGGCTTAAAGTTCATATATTAAATTCGTATGCTTAGCAGAAGACTGAGCAAAGGTGTTGATTACTTAGTTGAGGCAGCAGCAGCAGAAGCCGAGGCAATTACTGCTACGTTAGCAGCTGCTAAAGCTAGGCAAATTAATGGGGAAATTGAGCTTCCAGATAGAGATCGTGGGGCAGAGGCAACCCCTAGTGGGAAACAGACATCTACCTTGATTAAGCCCGATTCTTCAGTATCAAGCAGTCCTGCTACAGCTGGAGTTCGGCTTCATCACCGTGCTGTTAGTCTCAGAATAATAAATGATATTAAACTCCTGTTTGTTTTGGCTAAAAATTTTTATTAGATTTTTATAAAAGTTGATGAAATATGTGGTTGAAAAGTTTATATAAGTCGTGGGTCCTATAAAATGTGTGGTTGAAAATGAGCTCGAGGAAAAATGAGTTTTGAAAAATTGGGGCAAAAAATGGCTAAGTAAATTTCATTTTCAGTCATAGCCGAGCTGAAAATTTATTTCGTTATATGTCATCAATACATTGGCAGGTTGTTGTGGCTGCAGAGACTGGTGGGGCTCTAGGTGGCATGGTCAGACAGCTTTCTATCGATCAGTTTGAAAATGAAGGCAGACGAGTCGGTTATGGTACCCCAGAAAGTGCAACTGCAGCTAGGAAACTTTTAGATCGGCAAATGTCTATTAACAGTGTACCCAAGAAGGTACTCCTTTTCATTATCCTCAACACAGTAAACTTCATCAAATACAATGTTTATACAGATTTTTTCTTTTGTTATTACATTGAAGAACGTCAATAATGAGTCCCAAAGTAAATTGCTAATGACATGCTATTTGCTTTAGTCAAATTCATTAGAATTGTGTACTTCTGCTTTCTACTTGCATTGTGTTCTCCACTGGAGGTTTACCAATCTGAATTTCGCCATAACAAAATCAAGCGCTTTACGCATACATAATAAAAGAAAAAAAAAAAATCACATCTCTGAATGCTTGGATGTAACCAAATGGTTTTATTTCCATGTCATAAAATTGATTTCTATATGTATGTATGTATGTATGTGTATATATATATGATGAGTCCATTTCATTATTAATTTTGCTTATTGTAAATTAGTTATTTTGAAGTTGTTGGGTCATGGCCTATCTTCTGCATTCCTAGGTGATTGCTTATCTTCTAAAACCTCGTGGTTGGAAGCCTCCAGTTCATAGACAGTTTTTCTTGGATTGCAATGAGATAGCAGATCTTTGTGACAGTGCTGAGAGAATATTTTCCAGTGAACCTAGTGTACTACAGCTCAGGGCTCCTATTAAGATATTCGGGGATTTGCATGGGCAATTTGGGGATCTTATGCGTCTTTTTGATGAGTATGGATCTCCTTCAACTGCTGGGGATGTAGCGTAAGTTTTCAACCTTACCAAATGCTTATGCTGTGAGACTGTTTAAATTGTCATGCTAGCTTCCATGATGCCTAATTTGTTGTTTTTTTTCATCGATGAATGCTTCATTGACCATGCAATTAGCAGAAGCTATCATAGAATTTAAATGATTCCATTGTTGATTGCACGTTCTATCGGATAGGCTAATCATTCCCAGTTGGGAAGTTTGGCCTTCTATCGTGACTCTGTTGTCCATCCATTGTTTTCCTCTCAAGATGCAATTCTAAATTATGTCACTTTCACTCTTTCGTTGAAGTTTGCGATATTAAATATAATTTTAGTCTCTTTTAATATGTCATGTTCTAGAGTATTTAATGAAACAGAAGATTATATTCCCCCTATCATATGCATCTATGCCCCTTGGCCCCTACTTTTATGTGATTTTCACAAGTTGCTTAGATCGACTTTAACTGTTTTATTGTTTTATATGACCTACATTGATTGTAAAGTCTATTCACCTTCAATGTGATGCTAATTTTATAAATAACTATCAGGTATATTGATTATCTGTTCTTGGGGGATTATGTTGATCGTGGTCAGCACAGTCTGGAAACCATAACCCTTCTCCTAGCTATGAAGGTACTCCTCCTGTCTGTCAATACAGCCTTATTATTTCTTTTCCCTCTCTCCGTTCTGAAGTGATCTAATGCATCTTCATCCAAATAAATGAACGTGTAGGTCGAACATCCTCATCAGATACATTTAATTCGTGGTAATCATGAAGCTGCAGACATCAATGCTCTTTTTGGCTTTCGAATTGAGTGCATTGAACGCATGGTAAATTATCACGGGTTTTATTACTTGTGCTTTTCTATTATAAAAAAAAATGTAGGGACCTTATAATGATGCCTTAAACAGGGTGAGAGAGATGGAATCTGGGCATGGCATCGGATAAACAGATTATTCAACTGGCTCCCTTTGGCAGCATTGATTGAGAAAAAAATTATCTGTATGCATGGTGGTATTGGAAGATCAATCAACCATGTAGAACAAATTGAGAATATTCAGCGTCCAATAACTATGGAAGCAGGATCAATTGTTCTCATGGACTTGTTGTGGTTAGTGCACGTCTGTTCTCTCATTATTTTTATTATTCTTCTAATTTTCCCAATTTCTACTCTTACACTCGAATATTTCCTTGTAGGTCTGACCCCACAGAAAACGACAGTGTAGAAGGATTACGTCCAAATGCAAGGGGTCCTGGCCTGGTTACCTTCGGGGTGGGCATTTCTCTCATAATCTGTTTTCAACTTCTTCATTTTTTATTCTTTACTTTAGGATGATGACTGTTTCATTTTGTGCCTCATTGTTTTGAATTAAATCGATCTTTTTTATCCTGATTTCTCTGTGTGCATGTGTGTTTTTGAGGGATGTAGGGATTAATGTTACTGGCGTTCATTTTAATTAGGTAGGAAGTTGCAGTTAATTAGTCTGCAAATAGGGTCTGCTCTTGTTGCTGAAGAATTGAGCTTATTTTGGTAAAGAAAAACTTTACATCTTAGCTTTGATATTTTTCTTTTCTTTTTGAGTTAAAAAATTGGTGACCAACTTTGCAGCTTGAACAACAATCAAAAAGCAAATGATTGAGATGTTGCAAATTCACATAGTGTATGCCTCGTGAATTTCTAAGGCCTGTCATCTTCTTTGATTTCATTTTTTCTTTATTCTTTGTTCCGGTTGACTGAAGAAGCCTTTGAGTAATTATGGCAAAAGATATTATTCTGAGAGTCGGTGAGAATGAAGTAGAGAGGTCCTATATTATTTAGAAGGTTTACAAAGGATTGGTGGAGTCTGCCAGGGCTAAGCTGCCTGTTGGGATGTTTTAGTTTGCCCTTATTACAGAGGTTATAAGATGAAGAATAAGTTGATTTATTTTAACACTTATTCCATGTCTTGTGCGTTTATCCAAAATTAATGTTATGTTTATAATTATTCTTGGATTATTTTGTGCAACAAATGGAGAATTGTTTGACTTGTTAGTTTCTCTGTCAGTTGAGCAGTATGGCTCATCCAAGTTTCTATCTGTGCAGCCTGACCGTGTAATGGAGTTCTGTAATAACAATGATCTTCAACTGATTGTACGGGCACATGAATGTGTAATGGATGGATTCGAAAGATTTGCTCAGGGACATTTGATTACTCTATTTTCTGCCACAAACTACTGTGGTATGACCTAATTTTAATAAACATTGGTTGACTTATAGTTCTATTCAAAATTTGCTTTTGTTTTGAATTTTCTCTGTAATTTTCTTATTTTTAATCCTGCAGGTACTGCAAATAATGCTGGTGCTATCTTGGTTTTGGGTCGAGATTTAGTGGTTGTGCCAAAACTAATTCATCCATTGCCGCCTGCAATTTCATCTCCGGAAACGTCTCCTGAACGCCATATAGAAGACACTTGGATGCAGGTGCTAACATAACTCAAACTTATGTTATTTGATATTCTCCACATATCCGACAAATGTCTTCTCATATTTTGTTGATATTGATCTTGCTGCTGCTTTTTTTCTCTCCCTTTCTGTTGCAAAATTAGGAACTCAATGCTAACAGACCACCGACGCCGACTAGAGGCCGTCCTCAAGTTGCTAATGACCGAGGTTCTCTTGCTTTGATTTAGATTATGCTTCCAGATATGGAGTATGTTTAGCTAAGCTTAAAAATAAGTAAAGATAACTTTTAGTTTTCAGCTGTTCTTGGATAAATTACCTTTTCCTGACTTTTTAAGTAAAAAAGTTACTTATTTTAAAAGTAACTCCTACCTTATTATCTAAATCAATAACTTATTTTCATTTTTGATCAATTAAAAAAACTATTTATTTTAAATTTTTATATGTAAGTTAATAAGTGAACCTCTGAAGCTTAGCAAAACATGCTCATGAGTTTTATACTTCTCTGAGGCTCTGGCTAATACCTATGCAGTGATTTGTGCATAGCACGACTCTACATGGAGGATTTTCCGATTTGTATTCCTTATGGAAACAGCAAGGCTTTGAACTCGTTCTATAGTTCACATTCTTGATCAGCCTCTAAAACAATACACAAGTTTGACCAAGCACCATTTTGCTGGCGGTGAGTTGCCTACTTCATTTGTTGTGTTGAAAGCAGTTTGTCGGGAATAGTGAAAGTTGAACCATTGTACATGAGCCTCAGACAGAAGTTGCAGTGTTTCGTCATTTATTTGCCATGTGGGAGGGTGGGTATTGCTTGTTATATTTTCTCTATTTTGTTTCTTGGGTGGGTGTATTATTTTTATTTATATTTGAAGGACTTGAAATCCGGTCCGTATAGTGATTGGCGGGTTACTATGATGTTGAAATCTTCTTGTCTCTGTTTATAATAGAGGGTGTTTCCATGTGCAATTTGTGTTTCTACTCTATTTGATACAACATTTGTGTGGAAAGATGAGAAGTTCTCTATTAGGATTATTAGCTGGTGCATTAGTTATCTCTGGTATACTGGTGTCCTTTATGATGGTGCTTTATTGTGTACAACAAATTTCGTGTACAGATAGATACATGGAAATTGTTACAAATTTGAAATTTAGATATTAGAGTGGATTTGATCATAGTATTTGGTGGCTTTTCTTCATGATTATTTGATTAATGATCCGATTGTGGAGACATTCATTGGTCCTGATTTTTCTACTTCAGAAGTATTTGATTTGGTGATAGAGAAATTTATCTACTGTGATTGTTTATATAGCACTGGATTTGGTTGATGCTTCAAATTTGCACGCACAATTATACCTATGTTTGGAGCTGGGCCAAGCATGGTTTTTAAGCACCCAGGGCCGGTTTACGTATACACAATTCTGGATTGAGATTCAACAAATAATGCTTTATGTTCAAAGTGGAGATCATCTCTATATGATATCGTAATTGATGTGGGGGTGAAATAGTAAGATTATATACGTGGATGTGAAATCTACTTTATTGATTTTATTAATTAGAGTAATACTATTTATCATCACGAGTGTTACACCACCCATCTAGATGATACAGAATAATATTAAATGAGATATATAATTTGATGAATCACGTAATTGTATTTTTAATTTGATGAATCACCTATAGGGTCATACTTAATGTACACAGGTATCTTTTTTCTCACCACTTTCCCTCACATGGGGTGGGACCCATTTCTGTTTCCCTCATATGCCCATGTGAGGGAAACGATGTCCTTGTGTACAAATTTTTATGCACACCAAGAATAATTATTGTACATATAGTACTATTCTTATTCAAATGGAATACTTGTGCTGGACCCAACACGACCCATGGTACGATTTATTTTAACGTTGGCCATGATGGTCCAACCCAGTTTTTTTTGCCTCTACAACAGTGGTTCTTCTCCCGTGTTAGCAACTCCTACCTACAACACGAGTGGCAATGTGAATGTTTGTGTCGAAAGGTCTCATTTTGGCCAAAAATCTTTAGCCGGTAATAAGAATGCACGAGCCGCGTGAAAGATCAACCTTGACTTGAAGTGGTATTGTTGACCTTGGTAAAAACTGATTAGGCGAACAGTTGAAGACTTCGAAGCTTAACCAACAAAGACAAGGTAGACATTGAGAGGTGAGTCGATGTGGAGCAAACACCAAGGCTGACTCCGGGATATATAAGCGTACTCGGTGAGTATGACACATAAAAAAATGTCTAGATGTTCAAAATGTTAATAAAGTGACATTAAATTATTCAACACGCTAGCTCAACATAATATTTACTCAAGCTAATAGCGATGCAATAGATCCTTATTGTCAAAAATAGATCCACCAATTAATCGTGTTCAGTGTTTAAACTGATTAAGTCTTGTTTTGCATTTAATTATTAAATAATCAAACAAGGCTTATATGCATTGCATGGTAAATGCAAAGAAGTATGCCATTATCTCGATAATATTGAGCAAACTAGTATCTGCAATATCGTGAATTATTAAGAACTTTCAATTTTCTAGTAAATACAACTTCTCATAATTTCTTTGACACGTACACATGGTAGCATTCAAGTTTAGCCCCCGTTTGAAGTCCATTTTTTCTCATTCTATTTCTCATTCTTCATTTCAACTACACATTCTATTAATAAAATAATATTATACATAAATCAAAAAATTCTCGTTACTTTTTAACCACACAATCTTCCATCAATCACTATTCCAAAAAATTTTTCCACCCAAAATGGGTGTCAAACAGGGCTAAATGCCCTTTAATTCCAAAGCATAAATGGCTAGAGTTCACGTCTTACCATTTTCAGAATTGCTTTAAATAAAGAGGATAAGAATGTCGTTTTATAAAAATATAAGTACATAACGCATCAAGACTTGTACATTGAATTTGAATACATGAATCAATTTCCCAATCTCTTGTCCCATATTAAGACAAACCCCAAATCGTTCCTCTGCAGATAAATTAAGTTACCGGTAAATACTAATAGTATTGAAAATGAGAAGGGGGCATTACAGGGGTGATTCAGGCGGCCGTGGCCGTGGCGGTGGTCGTGGTGCATACGGAGCTCAATTGAATCAGCAGCAGCAAAACAGGTCTGGGTATTATCAAGGACGCCACCAAGAGCAGCAGGAGAAAGACCCTAATCATTATCACAACCAATTGAGATGGGAAAGAGACGGTGGTCACAATAAATTGCCTATGAATTCCATGTCACCCAATGCATCATTCGACGAAGGCAAGTATTCTATTTTACTTCGTTTAGTTTTTTCCTTGGGATTAAGTGTAGTTTATCGTGGGTTTTGTTAAGAAAATTGTTCTCTTTGGAATTACGGCATGTAATCACCCGTTCTGCTTTGTTGGATCAACTAATTTGGGGTGGGAAACGGAGTATAATTTGCTTTGAGTAGTGTTATGTCTGCTGCCTGCCTTTTCTATTTCTATTTTGTTAATTTTCTCTGTGCTTGCTTGTTGTCAAAAAAGGATAAAAAAATATATCTAGGTTTGTTAAGATATATATGATATCCAAGACGTCTTGTTTATTAAATGCCAAAGATTAAACTTTTGAATGTTTCTTCTTAAAAAAAAAAAAAATTACCACGTGTTTGAAGTTTTCTTTTTTCTTTTTTGTTGGAAGTGTACTAGTTTTGTTTCTTTTGTGGATAGTTCATGTATGCGTGAAGTCGGCATTTTCGTTAACGTTTTCATCTGCAAAATGCATATATCAGTCTTTTGCTTGAGGGTTTAGAGGGTTTGTTAAGGCCTATCAGTTTATTGTCCAACGAGAAAAATATTTAAGTTGTAGGAAGAGGAAGCAAAAGTATAATTTTAAATCTGTAGAAAAGAATTAATTGGTTACTATATTTATTTTTTTTCAAGTCGTTCAAGAATCATATATACATGCACTTGTTCAGAAATATTAATTGATTTTGAAGCTCCAAACAGATTTTTGACATTGAAAAGCAAACATGAAGGATTTACTCGAAAAGTATATATCATGTGTTTGCGGGTATTGGAAAAATTAATTACTTTTTAGAAATTTGTTCCTACTTCGATCTTGCATTTGATTATTAGTGCACTAACAATTGCAGAACACCCATTCACTTTTACACCATTTTGTTTATTGGAGTACTTCTGGTTATCCCAAGATTAGGACTTCTATTTATCAATCTTAACCAGCTGTTTGCCAATTGAAGTGCCTTGGAGTAAGCGTATTCTCACCATGAGCTATTTGAGATTCTCCTCATTTGCTTCTTGGAGCCTCAAAACACATGGCCAGAAGAGAGTCCGTAGTACCTGAGAGTCCGTAGTACCTGCCTAACCATCACTTCAAGGGACCATAGACCGGAAGTGACCTCTAAAGCACCACATTCATCCGAATACAAGGAATGGGACATACTCATTTGGATGTCCCATGCAGACTTAGACCTGCCTATGCCTGAAGCCATTCCCTAGTGGTCCTGACCACACTCCAGAACTGGAGCTCATGTAGAACCTTTAACTTCTGGTGTAACAACAGCATATTGTGGAAATATTATATTTGCCTAATGTCCAGGAGATATTAACCTGACTTCAAATGTCATTATAGAGCTGCACCTTAAATTTGCTTTCACAAGGTTGTCTATAAATCAAAATATTCAAGGCCCAATGACAAGAGTATATTTGAAAATTCAAATGGGCAGGCCTTACCTGCTTCTGACAATTGTGCTCAGTTTCTGCATTATTGTTGTTTATAAAGTGAAGCAACTAACATAAGATGTCGTGTTTAAGGAGCTATCATAGTTTGAACCATATACATACAAGAATTAGTCTTGTTGAACGCTGTGCTCTTTGCTTAGCTGTAAATAAAGTAAACCTTTTTATTCTTATCTCCTGTTGGAATTGAATGATCTCTAGATTTTTTGAACTTCGTGTAAGATGAGGTTTTTTTGATTATATTGTCAATAGATTTTGTCTTTGAAAACATCAAATGTATCTTAGGCAACTTATTTAAATTTTTTAGTAGTGATCATTCTTTTAACTTCCTACCACCATATCCTCGATCCACGCACATGTTACATATCCAAACATGTTTGGAAACAGAGCCTTTTTTAAGTTACTTTTGAGCTTAGCCAAACATGCCATATATTTCCAGTTACCAAACTTGACAGCATTATTGTGATCTTAAATGTTTGATAAGTTAAGCTCGGAAGGGTTTAATTTTCTTTCGTTACCATCCCTCAAGGACCTGCCCAATGCATTAACCAATCCCCCAATAAGAAAGAGGAAAAAACTCACTCTCTCTCTATTGGGTGTTAACTTGAAGATTTTTTGTTATAGGTCAAGGATATCAAGCTTCTAGATCCTACTACCAAGATCAGAGGCCGGATCCTCAGATGCCATTAGAAAAACAAAGTGGTAGTGATCCCAGACATCAGCCTCGCAAAGAGGATATGGGCATAGGTTATGAAGATAATCGCATATCACAGACTTTTGAAGGTCTTGAGCAGAGATTCCTTGATGACATCATGAAACTGAGTAAGGAACAAACTGATGCAGAGGATGTCGAAAATGCTAGGCATCGGGAGGTTTGTTCATCTTTATACTCTTTCTTTTTAATATTGAGTTGAAATGGTTTTATTATGCAGCTAATTATCCAAGAAAGTGTGTTTCGTTGTTGCTAAAAGGCTATAACATCTAAATCCTTCTCTGTTGCTTTTTGTTGTCATTATTTTCGTATACGGGGTAGATGGAAAATAAAAGGATTAGGTCAACGAATGTACTTAGCTTGTTTAGATAAAGATGTTGGATTCAAGTGAATATTTTCCATAGGTGCATAGTTGATTTTTTATGGTCATTCTTTGTGATCGCTTTTTAATAGGAATACAAATTTATAATTTTGTACGGGTAAAACTAATAAAATACTTAGTGACCATTTTCCTTAGGAATTTTGTATCATGTTTGTTTGCACTTAAAAATTCATTTTTCGGAATATTTTTATTTAAATGAAGGCTTGTGTGCTTTGGATCTTGTTAGCATGTCACAATTTTATATGAATTAATACGTTAGGAATAGTGTGAAAAAATATTCACCCATCTCTTAACTTTGTGTCACTCGATATCATGTTTTGCCATGAGAACCAAGTATCTCTTTTTATCTTTTAAATGTGACTAAATTAGCTAATATAACCGTGGATGAGTGGGGATTAATTAAAAAAAGGATAACAAGTATTGTGGTTTGTGAGACCTGATAAAATGTGCCTAATGGTTTGGTCTTGATATACCACCATTTATGGTTTGGTTTTAGACATTCACCTACATTATAATTTCTAAATCAATTGTGATTGTATACACAATCTGGATTCCAATTTACTCAATTATCCAATTGTGGTGATAAGGACTATAAAATCAAATCTTAACACATTTTCTTCTAGAAATGCTGATTCAGGCAAATAACACAGCAGGAAATAATGGATACTTTATGGTAAAATATAGATCAAATACATTCTTTTTAGGGATACAATACCCCAAAGTCGTGGATGGACTCCATGTTGGTACATGGTGCATTAAAAATTAAATTGTTCAAAATCTGATTCTTCTGGCCATGTCATTAGGATATTTGTCACTAGTTAAACTTGAATCATGCTTTATTTATTTATTTATCAACTGACTATTTAACCTTCAAATCGCAATATTAATTTGGTTTATTGACTTGTTCAAGGTAGTTTAAACTTTTGGTACATTTGTAATATTTTCAAGTAGAGGAACCATATTCACATTAATTTACGAGTTTGGAGTTGAACAAAAATGGTCAGTAGATAAGCAAAAAAATTCAAGTTAAATTCAAGTATACGTGGTCTAGACCTCCAAGCAAAGTCCTGGCTTCACTTCTGTTCCTATTGCGGAGTTTGTATGCATTGAAGCTGCTTGTATGCAGCTGATCTGTTCGTGCAAATAACAAATTTTTTATTTTCACCATGCAATCATTGTCGAATTTAGGCTTACTCTATTGATATGGCAGTAGTTTGTGAACAAATATTATGATCGAACTTTTAAGGGAAACTTCGTTTTGGTCACCATTCTTTGTTTTGTTTCAATTCGGTCAAGGAACTTACACTTTGTTACAACGTCCATACCCATAAGTTTGACTAAAAGTTGAAATAGCTGTTCAGTTGTCAGCCTACTGGCAAATAGCTAGGCTGACACATCATCTTTTCCTTTTGCAAACTAGCAAGCATGGATGGAGTGACCAAATTGTAGCAAAACAAAATGAAACTTAACAATCAGTGTAACCAGTATGTTTAACCTTCCTGTTATAGACTATTTAAAGGAACTGTGAACAAAAGATGTGCTTTTGCACTGGAGAGGACATTAAAACAAACTTTATCAAACACTAAGCATTGTTCTTTTGCTCAGATGCGATAGGAGTTGCCTATCTATCTAATTTAGTTGTGCCTTTTCAATTTATGATGTGCCTGATCAATTTATGCATGGTTTTCTTTTTTCTGTTTTTTCATTTTGATCAATTTGTATATGGTGTGGAACAGAGAATAAACACAATCAACATACAATATCAAGAGCAGCTAGCTGCACTTCGAGCTCGACATGCCACTCGAAGGAACGAGTTTCTTCGAAGGGAGTCCCGTGCAATGCAACAGCAATACCAGCAGGCAGCAATGGACCAATATCCGAAGAGTTTCATGGGCACTAGTGATCCTCATGGGTACGGTGTTAGAACTTCTCCAGCAGGGGATCCACAACGAGCTTACAATGCTGATCAATATGATTCTTACAGGGAACGAAGTCGGTTTTCAGGCAGTGCGAGGGATCAGGGATTTGAGCCTAAAGTTCAATACCCGGGAGGCCGGATTTATGACACTGATTCCCGCCATTATTGATCAAATCGATCAGGATAGCATTGGAATTTCTCTCGAGTTTGTGCTCAACAGACCAATCCGTTACTAGTTAGGCTACTAGTACTGAAATGCTATCTAATATAATCTTAATTTTGAGGTTTTGTTTATTCTTTTCGGATACTATGACTTGATTAGCATCTTGGCAATGTACTTTACTACGTTAGTTATGTCCATCTTTGCGTCGTAAGTTTCATCGACTTTAGCGTGTTTGAGTTTCAAAGTCTGATTGAAGTTTGAGCCAAACTTAATTTGGGCTTTTAGTATTCAAATTGGAAACAAATTTGGACAATAAGGCTTGATCTTTAGCCCTCATTATTTCAAATTTTTTTTCTACCTAGTTATTTTCAATTATACAATAAAATATTCTGTACGTAAACTCAAAATGTTTCCCTACTTTTTAATTATACATTCTCCAAAAAATTGTTATTTAAAAATTCGTTTTACCCAAATAATGGTTCTCAAACAAGGGGCTTAGTTCGATTTCCATGATCAAACAAGTCAAGGAGTAGGGCTTATTTTGTGGGTTTATAACTAATTGGAACCCTTTTTTCACAAGTTGGGTTAGGGGTGTGTTTTATCTGTTGTTTATTACAACTGATATTAAAGCAGGCAGGCTTGTGGGGATGGCGCTATTATATTTTACATCAGGTAGCTAAGATTTGGTTTGTGAGTTTATAATTAATGGTGGTATCTTTTCTTTGGAAGTTGATTTTAAAGACTAATGTAGTTGTTGCAATGATCAAACGAGCTAAGTCAGCTTAAATTAATTATATGGATCTATTGTTGGAAAAGTGATTGAAAGTAATTGAACTTTTGAAAATAAAATATAGCATATTTGAGCTTTTTTTTTTTAATAGAATTTTATTAATCTAACAACTTTTCTAGTTGTAACTAAACATCTTTGTAATATATTGAAAGTGATCCACTAGAAAGTCGATACTATGTGGAACTATTTTTTGTCGTTCTTTATAACTAAATTTTCTCGAAAAGTGATCGAATAGAATAATCGACACTATGTTGGGCCAATTTTTGTTGTTCTTTAGTACTAAATTCACTATTAGTGGAAAATTTTTATCATACTATATATAACGATGTTTTCACTCTTGCTTGCTATAATGAAAGAATGGATTAATAGTAACATACAATAAAATTAGTTAGATATTTTAAGATGAAACTTCAAGTCCTCGTGTTGATTTAACCGAACCATTCAATTCGTTCTATAATATTTGCGCATATATATATATAGTCCATGACTCCATGCATACAGTTTCTGTTCTTGTAAGATCCGCCCCAACAGGACTGCGTGGCCTGCCGCCTGTCACTCCCTTGAGTCGTTGATCAAATTCTTTGTTTTCTCTCTCCATGTCTATCTCTTTCTCTGTCTATAGTAGGCAACTGGTAGTTCTCTCTTCATAGAAAGATTCACACCAAATAAATAGAAGAATTTCTAAGTAGTTGCGTGGTAGTTAGGTAGCAAATGCAAATTCAGTCGGAATTTAACGAGGGTAAGTCTATAAAATCATTAAATTCGTAGTTCAAAAGTGGAAATAGTAACACAATAGTATTGCAATGAAACTTGCCGGAGTATTCACCGGCGTGTTCCTTTTGGTGGCGATTTACTGTGCTGTGGACCCGTACAAGCACAGTGCGATATCTGAATTCCCGGACTTTGAGGCGTTTAAGGTCGAAATGCCGGCGTGGTCTGAAATCCCTCTTGAAAAAGACCCTGAAAATTTGCTACAAAAATCTGAAATCAAGTTCTTGAACCAGGTTCAAGGGCCGGAGAGCATGGCGTTTGACCCGACAGGCCGCGGCCCATACACTGGGGTGGCTGATGGGAGGGTTGTCTTTTGGGATGGTGTGAAATGGACTGATTTTGCTTACACTTCAGCTAATCGGTGAGAATGCAATTTCTTGATATGTTTCTTCCTTTCACTTTATGCCACTTGAAATTATAGTTTTGTATGGAACATTCATAAAAGGCTCGTCTTGTGGGCTCATAAGCACTTTAAGAACCAGATTTGAGATCTGTTTTCCACAATTTGCTGTCCACCCAGTATGAATGTGCCAAGGTGTAATGGACGTGGTGTCAAAAGTGTATTCTTGTCTTCCCATTTCTTACGAAGAAAATGTCAAAAATGTATTGAGGAGTCGGCAAATCTCAACTCGTTAAGAACCCTCCCTAGCAGGCTGCTTTTTAGGCGTGTGGGTGAGTTCTAAGTCTTTTAGATAAAGGGTTTGTAACATATTGCATAGTGTTTGGCATGGTCGGATGAGGCTGCAAAATATTAATTTCATTACATCTTTAGGTGTAGGATTTATCAAAAGAAGTGGCGAGTAGATATTCATGTAGCCAAGACCATTAGGAATAATGTTTAGTTTGTTGTCTCTGAGGTGGGAAGCCTCTAAATTTACGTGTATACAAATGTGAATAGTGATCCTAGTTCCAACATTTAATATGGTTTTTACAGTTTTGATAGTGATCTTGTCTTGAAGATGGACGAAAAGGTGACTAGCATTTTTAAGATAGTGATTCTGGATCATATTTGCTTTATAACTTCAATTTAAATTTTCAGGTCAGGACTATGTGACCCAAAACCATCACCCATTGGCTATTTGAAGAACGAGCATATCTGTGGAAGGCCATTGGGTCTAAGATTCGACAAAAGAACTGGTGATTTGTATATTGCAGATGCATATTTGGGGTTGATGAAAGTTGGGCCTGAAGGTGGTTTAGCCACGTCGCTGGCAACTGAGGCCGAAGGAATTCCTCTTGGATTTACAAATGACTTGGATGTTGACGATGAAGGGAACATCTATTTTACCGATAGCAGCACCAAATTCCAAAGAAGGTAGCTTAAGATTTTACATATTTGGCTAAGCTTAAATAGTACGTTACCTGTTTTTACACATGTTTGGATAAGTTATATTTTCCTTAATTTTAACTGAAAAAAAAAAAAGTTACTTTGCTTAAAATAACTCTTACCTATTAGTTTATTGTCAATAAGCAAAGTGTCTTGCTGCTGACGAAGTGTTGTTTATATTGTATTCGTGAGTTTTGTGGGTCGATTAGAAGGAAGAGTAGAAAAGTCGTAACTTCAATTCTTGGTTGAGAGTTTTGTGGGGGAAAAAGCATAGAAAAGTATATTAGAATATAAAATCTCCGGGTGGAAAACCAGTTATAAGTACTTTCAACTGTATTTGCATCGTTTGTCGTAGAATTGTAAGATCAGCATTGGAATCTATAGTTCTCACACGGCACTTGTTTCAGGAACTTCATGCAGTTAGTTTTTTCTGGAGAAGATAGTGGGAGAGTGCTGAAGTACAATCCCGAGACAAAAGAAACTACTATTCTTGTTCGTAATCTCCAGTTTCCAAACGGTGTGTCCCTAAGTAAAGACGGATCGTTTCTTGTGTTCTGTGAGGGTTCGATTGGCAGGTACTCTTATATCTTTAATACAAACGTTGCACATGGAATTCTTACCCCTCACCCCCACCTCCCACCATCTTCATCAAGGAGAAAATAAGTAAAATGAAGAAAACCTTCAGATTTAATTTTTTTTTCTGTGATTTATGAATTAGTCTCAAGCGGCAAGAAATGTGTTTTTGAATTACTCGTTTTAGGAGGTTCTGTTAATAGTAACATACTAACACACAATGCCTTGAACAATAAGTTCTATTTAAGAATTCGACGAGTCTCTTCACAAGCTCAAATGGAAAGGAAACGACAGTTTTCTGTTATTATAGTAGTAAAATTTGCGGCAAAGATTGTTTATCTAGATAATAGCATTTGAAAACATGGACAATAATACGAAAGAAGAAAAAAAAGAATCTAAAATTTGATTTGTGATACTCACGAGTCATATCCAATACTGTGTACCAAATATGCGCCAACTGTATTAAAATATCTGTCCTCCAATTATGTAGGTTGCGGAAGTATTGGTTGAAAGGTGAAAAGGCTGGCACCTCCGAAACAATGGCTGTGTTGCCTGGATTCCCTGATAATGTTAGAACAAATGAAAAGGGTGAATTTTGGGTTGCAATCCATTGTCGTCGATCTTTATTCGCTTATTTATCCGCTCTATACCCGAAAGCCCGGAAATTCTTGCTAAAGCTTCCAATAGCTGCAAAGATCCATTATCTCATGCAAATCGGGGGACGCCCTCGTGCCGTGGTCGTGAAGTATAGTCCAGAAGGTAAGCTTTTAAAGATTTTGGAGGACAGGCAAGGGAAAGTTGTTAAAGCAGTAAGTGAAGTGGAGGAGAAGAATGGGAAGCTTTGGATGGGGAGTGTTTTGATGCCATTTATTGCAGTTTATGAATTAGACTAAGTACTGTAGATTTATTATGTTCTTAATTTCTTATGTTAGGGGGAACGCTCATATGCTTTTTGTAGTTAATTTTCCACACTTTTCTTGAACTTGGGGTAGGGGTACTTGAATGAGTCCCTCATGAATGTAATGCAAAACTATTGTGGTATGTGTAATGTCAAGAATTCCATCTAATTTATCCGCAAATGTTTTGTTTAGTATGTTAGACTGAATAACATTAAGCTTCTATTTGTCTATTGTCATTCTTCAAAAATTGTAATATATGTTGTCGAGAATTTTTGTTTAATTGTAAAATTGCACCCTTTTATTTTATTAGTTTTTGGCTTTCGCGTAGTGAAATGGATTACACCTTATAGAGAAATTTATCATAGCGTGCATAATTTCAAGTGTCTAATTTCATCTGTATATAATTTGTTTGGTACACAGCTAAATGAGGTTAAAGAACATATGCAATAAAACTAGTAAGATAAACACGTAATCTTACAAGCGGTTTTGCATAGAAAATTTCCTCGCCTTGTTAAAAATCATATTTACCTACTCTTAACAAAAATTTTACCACAAGAAAATCCACATACAAGTATATGTACAAAGGTTGAATTGTTTGTCAAATGATGTGGTTTCCCAATTAGGGCAAGTAAAAAAATATGATCTGAAGTAAAAAATTCTGAAAATTAAATCACAGAGAGAGAGAGAGAGAGCAACGTGCTCACACACTATGGTCCAGTACAAGGCACTACAGACGCGTAGCAGCAGATCAAGACAACATCTCACCATCATCATATAGAAATCACACCTCCCAACAATACCTAAATTCCACAGTCGTAATCAAGAAATAGAGAGAATTTTTTATAGAAATCTAAATCATTTTAAAGACACTCAAATCAAGAAATTTATATTTTAGAATTAGTACTTAAGAATGAGTGAAACCCAGGACCCAAAATCGTTCTTCAAGCGACACTGGGAAGGGTACAAGGAGTTCTGGGCTGAGAGATTTTCGTTTTTGGAGAACTACTCGAGAGTTCTTAACCCAGAGAAGCCAATGCCCCATTGGGATAGCTCTATCGTGGAAGAGTTTATTGCCTCCGATCCCGTTTATGGTCCCACTGTATGAACCTCAATCTATCTCCGATTTTTGTGTATAAGATTATGCAATTGGATGCGTTAATATCTGTTTATGTAGGTGTAATTTCTTTTCTTTTTTTGATCCGGTAAATGTGTAATATATAGATCAACTCTTTATACAAGTACTACGGGCATACCCGAGTGAATCAAAAATACATCAACAATTTAGAAACAAAGTAAGCAACTCCAATGGGCATACCCATATGGACAAAACCGGACCGAAAAGCACAAAACGATACTAGACCCTCGCTAAAGACTCATAACAAATCAAAACATTAGGATACAAAGAAAACATAACTTTGTATACATGTGTTTTGATTCGTCTTACAATAGATTCAATATGGGGTCTCGAATTTTCAAACACCATACGGTTCCTTGCCATCCAAATGTAGTAGACGGAGCTAGCCAACGCAATCCTTTTAGCTTTGTTTCGCCATGAAGTACCACGGGCTTCTTTTTTCATCCATTTAAGTGCACTCGCCATTGTAGACATGGCTCTCGTGATGCCCAGCCATACCTTTATGCTATTCCAAACACAAGAAGTGAACGAACATTCAAAAAATAGATGGTGACAAGTTTCCTGAGATGTTCCACAAAAAATGCAGCTCCGATCAATGTCCAAATAGGCCAATTTATCTTTGGTAAGAAGCTTGGAATGAGCTCCCAACCACAAGATGAAAGAGTGTTTCGGTGTGATGAAGTGTTTCCAAACCTCCATAGCCCAGCATTTAACATTACCCTTAGGCCTAAAAAAATCATAGGCCTTTGCTGCACAAAAGACGTCTCCATTGTGGCCAAAATTCTGCTCAAAAACCTGAAACATTCTGTCCAACACAAACTGCCCAGAATTCGCCTGAGTGAAAAACTGCACAAAACCATCCCTAATTTGAAGCAGTTTTTTGAATAGAGTAGAGTGGTCCTTTCTAGGCAAAACCTGCCAAATGTTGTCACCTTTGAGGTAGTATTGATCCACCCATTGGATCCATAAAGTGTCCTTTTTGTGGTGTATGTTCCACAATAATTTAGAAAGTAAAGCTGAATTCCAACTCTTCATGTCTCTAAAACCCAAGCCTCCTTCGTTTTTAGGCAAGCAAATATCGTTCCATGCTACCAATGGCTTCTTAGAACCCCAAAGGAAGTTTCGGCAAAGACTAATAATTCTGGAGATGATCGTGACAGGGATCGGGAGGAGAGAAAGCCAAAAACACTCCACTCCTTGAAGCACCGCTCTAATCAATTCGGTTCTTCCCGCATACGATAATGAAGAACGTGTCCATGCACTAATGTAAGCAGTAATTTTTTCCAAAAAGGGGGCAAAACAGCTGACCTTTAGTTTCTTCGAAGCGAGTGGAATGCCTAGATACCGGAAAGGCATAGTTCCTTTCGGAATGTTGGTGATTTCATGGATTTCCTCCATCTCAACTCCATGTATTCCAGCTGTAAACAGGCTGGACTTTAAATTATTCATTCTAAGTCCCGAAGCATTCCCAAAGCTATTCAAACAATTCATCAAGATTTTCACCGAGGGGCCATCACCCCTTGCAAACAACATTAGATCATCCGCAAACGCAAGGTGGGTAATTTTCAGCTGCCCACATTTAGGATGGTAGTTGAACTCACTCTCCTTTGTGACCACCTTAATCATTCTCGAGAGATATTCAATGCACAAAACAAATAGGAAAGGAGAAAGTGGATCACCTTGTCGTAGTCCTTTCTTACCTTTGAAAAACCCATGTATACTTCCATTCAATGCCACGGAGTACGTGGTTGTGGTGACACATTCCATGACCCAATCAACGAATTTTGTTGGAAAACATAACCCCTCTAGTATTTGTTTAAGAAAACCCCAGTCAACGGAGTCATACGCCTTTTGGAGATCAATCTTAAGTAAACATCTCGGTGAAATCCTCTTACGATTGTATTGTCTCAATAGCTATTGAGCAAGATGGATATTTTCCATCATACTCCTACCTTCGATAAATACGGATTGGGCTTGATCAACAATGCTCCCCAATATAGGCCGTAAACGGGAAGCAAGAATCTTTGCAATAACCTTATAGAAAACATTGCAACAAGAGATAGGCCTAAAATCACCAACACTCATAGTATGAACGGATTTAGGAACCAAAGCAATTACCGTATGGTTCACTTGTTTGAGAAGAGAACCCGATGCAAAGAATTCTTTAATAGCTTCAATAAAATCCGTGCCAACAATGCCCCATGCCTCTTTGAAGAAGTGCGAAGAAAACCCATCCGGGCCGGGGGACTTTTCATCCCCAATATCAAAAAGAGCGTCCTTTATTTCTTCAGAAGAGATGTCACGGACGAGCAACTCCTTTTGATCAGAGGAGATAAAGGGGCCCTCGTTCAGAAAATTTTGCTCGATGGGTGCATTCGGACAGCTTGTACCAAGCAAGGATGTATAGAAATGAAGAAATTCATGAGCAACCTCCTCTTGCGAAGTAGTGTAGCATCCATCCTCTTTTAGCACTTTTGCAATGAAGTTTCTCTTCGTGTTACGTTTGACCATGGCATGGAAAAACTTTGTGCATTTATCACTGTTGATAAGAAAATTACACTTCGCTTGTTGGAAATAGAAACTTCTTTCCGCTTCACACAAACCGAACGTTTTTTTCCTCAACTCGGCAACTTCAACTTGAAGCTGCAAATTAGTGGGCTGGTCATGGAGTCTTAGTTGAGCCTCCTCCAACTCCAATTTTGCGAAATTAGTTCTAGTAGAAATGTGCGCAAAGTGCTTTGCATTAAGAGTTTTCAAGTCCCCTTTCAAACTTTGCAGTTTTTTACAAAACAAAAACTGTTTTGTTCCAGCAACATCTACATTCCAGCATCTTTGAACAAGTGTCTGAAAATCGACATGATTAGTCCACATATTAAAGAATCGAAAAGGCCTTTTATTATTACCTTTGTTCTCCAAGATCGTGACCACACATGGGGAGTGGTCAGAAAGGCACCCCGATGGTAAAAAATCAGCACAAGCCTAGGCATCATTTTGCATCCAAGTTTCATTCACCATGGCCCTATCAAGTTTACTCCACATGGAATTATTCGTCCACGTGTAGAAACAACCCGTGGACCTTAAATTCGTGAGGCCAAGTTGGGTGCAACAATTAGTAAAGTCCTTCAATTCATAAGCCGTAACTTCCGCCCCATTGCTTTTCTCCTCAAACTTTAACACGTTGTTGAAATCTCCAAGTATCAACCAAGGTAATGAGACTTGTAGATTCAAAAGGTAATACCAAAGTGGCCTCCGTGTAACAATAGTGTGAAAAGCGTAAACAAAGCTCGCTTGGAAAGTATAAGATGTTACCTTGCAAGTGGCGATGCAGTGGATAATTTGTGATGTGCTTTCCACCACCTCCAAGTGAACCTTAGAAGGATTCCAAAGAATTAAAATCCTCCCTGCTGGATGATCTCCAAAGTTATTTGCATACATTAACCCATTGAATTTATTCCTCGAAATACGGCCAAGTTTATGCTGATCAAGTTTCGTTTCCAGAATCCCCAAAACATCAACGTTGTGTTTCCTCATAAAATCACGAATCCCATTTTGTTTGAGAGGCTGGTTCAAACCTCTAATATTCCACGAGGCAATCTTCATGAGTGTGAAGGAAGGGAAGACCCCTTCTTCTTATCAAATGATTTTGTGGACTTGACATGTTCCCTGAGTTTCCCTTTATCTTTCCCAGTAGCAACTGGAATATTTCCATGTGAGTAAGGAGGATCACCACCTTCACTTAACACCAGTGTACCGTTCTTCCTTTTAGTTGCTTTCTTCTTGTTTACAACTTCAGTAAAATTTCCGTTATCCCCAACCTGTTGTTCTTCCTGTTCCGTAACATTTTGTGCCTTCATTTTGCAATCTATTGCCAATGCTTCTCCAGCCGATTTAGAAGAAGAGGAATCAGCCTGATTTCCACTGTCCTTACCTGAACTCACCGAATCCCCAGTGTTGCAGCTGGTTGCTGCATGCACGGGTGGTTTCTCTACAAGGCCGGCGGGTTTTTGAGGCTTAGTAACCGGGTTAACTGGAATATTCTGACCCTGTTTTCCGCTGTTATTTTTCTCTCCAGTGTCTGCCTTATTATGGTAACAACGTTGAGTAGTATGTCCAAAAATTTTACAAGAGTTGCAAAATTTCGGTTCATCCTCATAAATAATCTCCTGTACCCTTGATTTACCATTCGACAGACTCAGTTTAACTGTCCTTACGAGTTCCTTAGATGCATCGATCTCAACAAGTGCTCTAGCAAAGGAGAGCCTGTCCCGATTTGCTGTAACCTTATCTAAAGAGATAGGGTCCCCCACTTTTGACACAATTTTCCCCATAATGTTCCGGTTCCATAAATCCAAAGGTAGGCCATGTAGGTTGATCCACACTGGCATTTTGCTAATCTCTTTGTCGTCAAATTCAAAAAGTTTTGGCATAATTTTGATTATAAGGGGTCTTCCAAACACGAAGTAAGGTCCACCTTGCAGAACACTAAGCCTTTCCTCCTCGGTTTCGAATTTAAAAATTAACCAACCACTGGCATGAACACAGAATTTATAGTCAACATTCCACGAGTCACAAAGTTTAAGGAGAGCCACTTTACCCGGGAATCTGCCAGAGAAGTATCCCACTAGACCGAAGCCCCATGCATCCTCAATGTTGTCCATGTCTTCCTCATTTATGATCACTTCATCAGTGAGGTTGTGGAACCTCTTCAATTTAAGGTTATCATCCAAAGACCTATTGTTTTTAAAAAGATTAGTCCACGGGGCCTGCACATCACTCGTATTATCCCCGTTAACATCTTTAACACCCGCATTCGATTCATTTATCGATTCAGAATCCGTGTCCTCCAAGGCAAGGGTGCGAGAGGCACTAAGCAATAGAGAGGGGTCAACAGGCAAAGAGTTCTGTTTCTGCAGAGGGCCATTACCTGTGAGAGAGCTGGCCAGAGCAGCTTCACGCTTAGCAGGGAGAGGAAGAACAACAGGGGTAGGCCCAATCCGGGGTCCAGAAGAGGAAGCCCCTAGCGAGTAAGGAACAAACGGGCCAGCAGAGAGTTTGGAGGCCTTAAGATCCAGAAGAGGAAGCCCCTAGCGAGTGAGGATCAAACTGGCCAGCAGAGAGTTTGGAGGCATTAAGAGATTTGTTTTTCCCCATAGGGCCAAGGAAAACCAAAGGGAACACCAACTACAAAGAGTCCAGTAAAGAGGAACTTGGAAGAGGGGGAAAATGCCCAGAAGCCCAAACCAGAAAGCAGACGCAGAAAGGAAAAACCCAGCCCTCGAAAGGAGCCAAAGTATGCACAAGAGAAACCGTACGAACCAGAACTGGAACCAGCAAAGACCCGTCTGGCCAGCGAAATCCCGTCTGACCAGCAAAAACCCGTCTGGAGCAGAAACTTGAAGTTTATGTTCCAGTGAAGACTGAACCACAGAAATATTCTGCCGGGTAAATCTCAAGTAAAACCGAAGCAAAACCGTGAGAGATTAACCACAAAACAGAACTAAAACATAAGAAAAGAGAGGTAGAAGACCCGAAATCACCTCTGAGAAGGTGAAAATAAAGCAAGAAGAGAAGGGAAAAAAAAGGCAAATGAGCAACTAAGAGGGATTTTCTCTCTCTAAGATTGAGAGCATCTCTCTCTAACTCATTTTAGATGTTTCCAGAGAGCCTACTTTTCTTTTGCTTCTAGACGAGAATGTTCTAGTGCAAGAATCTTTTTTATATTTGAAAGTAAGGGCGAAGCCAGCAAAAGTAGCTTAGTAATTAAGAGCCTATTTGATTTTCTTTAATTGAAAAAAAAAAAATGATTTTTGATTAATATTTTTAGGAGAATGTATAGTTAGAAGTATGAAAATTTTTGATATATATAGAACATTTTATTTTATGAATGTGTAGTTGAAAATGATCGTATAGCAAATTATGAAATAAATTAATATGTATCAAACATGCTATAAATAAGAAATAATACATAACTACAAAAGTTTCAAAATACATTTTCAAAAATAAGAAACTTGTTGAATTTTTTCAAAAATCGGGTGGTCACATTGTCAACTATAATTTAAGGAAAAATTGCAACAGCGGTCCTTAACCTTTCACTTTTTTGTAGACTTTTATCATAACTTTCACTTTGTGCCAACTACAGTCACAAATCTTTCAAAAATAGGGTTCAAATGGATGGTTAGTTGACCACAATAGTAAAATTTTATCAAATGTAATAAGGGTAGAATGGTAACTTTACAATTTTAATATTAAAAAATTTAAAAAAAAAAAGAAAAAGAAAAAAGGGTTATCATTATCGCCTCCCTTGAAAATCGTCATAGCCGACTCCACCGTCCCAACACCGACATTACCCAACGCCGCTACCTCAAACACATACCGCTAGCACGTCAATCCCGCCACAAACCGCCAGCACCACCATTGCATCACTCTTGGCTTCCCCACATTTTCTAGTATCTCCCTCAGTTTTGAATTTCTTAGCTTCCACCATTGCCTTTGATTGTGAAGTTCTGCAATTGATGTTGGATTCTGGTAGTTATTATATTTTATGAATTTTAGCAACTGGGTTTTGTGTGGATACATTTTTTTTATTCTTATTTTATCATGATAAATTTGAGTATTTTATTTGGAATTTATTGTTCCCTTTATGGTTTCTAGCAATTGAGTTTTGTATATACATTTTTTGTTTTTTTAAATTCGGATATAGAATATTTTATCTACAAATTCTCTTCCCATAATGAATTGTGGCTACTTGGTTTTTTTCTATTCCTATTTGATTCGGGTTAAGTAATTGCAATTTTCTCTTGGTGTAATAAATTCTAGCAATTGGGTTTGCAAATACCATTTTTGCAGTGAATTTAAAGATACTTTTATTGGAGGCATTTCATTGAAGTTTTAAAAGATGATATCGAGATAGTTGAATCTTTGCCATTAGAGTCTGTCAAATTGAAACCCTTTAATAAGGCACCTGTCTCTTGGTCCAAGGTTTGAAGATAATAAGAATTACCATATGTGACTAGTTACATTAGTTGTAGGACGTGCTTGCATTCACCAGTTGCAGCAACAACTTCACCCCAGCCGAGGCAAAGGAACTAAGTGTTATGAGGTATAATGATAAGCGCTGGAAAGAAAAAGAGAATGGTAGCAAAGAAAGGTGACGACAAAGGGGCTGGACTCTTTCTCCGGATTTCTTAAGGCCATGGGGTATTCTTCCTCAATGCGAATATACATAGTTGCTAATGATAATTTTCGCTAAAAATAGCATGGATGCAATTGCTACTTTTTTGTGTAATTGTCATTTTTTAGTGTGTGTCACTTTTTTATAATTTTTGTCACTTTTTTAAATTTCTATAACTCTGTTGAATTGTTTCCATATTTAATGCCACAGAAAGAAAGATGAGACATAGATTTATGAGAATTGTGATACAGATAATGATTGTGTCAAATGAAAGGCGTGTATGATATGTTGATGAGGCAACGATGCAATTATTACTTGTTTTAGTGTCATTTATTTATTTTTATTTTTTTGAATTTCTATCACATTTTTTAAGTTTATATCACTTTTTTCTGTCACTTTTGTTTGTTGCTTTTTTGAATTTATGTATGTCTTTTTTTTTTTCTGAATTTTGTGAATATTAACTTGTTAGAAATTCTTTACATGATAGAAATTAGTAAAATATGGTTTCTCAGTGAATTAATTTAAAGATGTTTGGCGGTGAACAGAAAAAGAGGAAGGACTATGGTCGTGTCATTTTATTTTTTTTTTGTCACTTTTTTTAGTGTTAGTATTTTTTTATTTTCTATCACTTTTTGAAATTTCTGTTACTTTTTTGAGTTACAAACATCAATTTTTAATTAAAAAAAGTGGTATTATATGTCATTTTAAATTTTTTTTTTTTTTTAAAAAGTGAATCAACTTTATATAAAAAAAATGACACTTAATTTTATACGGTATTTTTTACTTCCAAAATATTTTCCATATGATTTTTCAAAAATTCTCAATTTTATGGGTATTTTTGTAAGTTGGCTTTTGACAATGTCCTTAAATTGCTTGGGCGACCTTTACTATTTCAGTATTTCTTCATTCTAAAGACCGTCTCACTTGTTAGTGTTTCCCTCTGACCAATCAATTTAAGAATTAATCTTATCAATTAAAATAATAAAGACAAAAAATTAAATCTCTTTCATCATCTCGCCGATCACACACGAGTAATTAAAGTCACAATATCAACACATCACGTTTGCATTTAAGATCAAAATTGAGGTCACAATCGAAAAATAAGAAGGCACAAATATATAACAATTCAAAGGAAAAATCACGTAACTAAGAGGAATGTATTCAATTGAGATTTTTAAGGACTTTTTAAGATTTAAAAAGTTTAAAAGTATTCAATGTAGACTGTTGAAAACTCTCTAAAAGTATTTGTGTATTCAATTGAGACTTTTATAATTTTTAAAAAAATCTCTAAAATCATGATATATTCAATTAAAACTTTTAAAAAATCTCTATAAATCTTGAGATATTCAAATTTTAGTGATTTTTAGAAACTTTTGTTTCCGTGGTACTAATTTTTAAGAAGAAAGTACTAAAATAAATTCTCAAAAGAGAATAATTTGAAATAAAAAAGAAAAAACGTCAATAATTCCGGCTAGATGGAATAATACGAGCAAATCCTCCCAATTTTTCCAAAATTTCACATCCATGAAAGCAATAATGTCATCAAAAATTACAAAAAAAATCTCGAATTTTCTAAAAAGTTTTCTAACATTAAAAAATTAATTATAACAATAGGAGCGGTGGGGTAGTAGACGTTCGCATACCATTGGTCTCATCAAAGAAAACCATCAAAAATTTCATGATCTCAAAAATAATTAACCAGTAATTAGAATTTAAATCATGATTGGAACTGTATGAATGCCTATAATTATAAAAATTAGCAATAAAAGTATCATAATTAGCACAAGATTGTAGCACGAGATACCTAAAGTTCCATATAATACCTACATCAATTGCAAAAATTATATCATTCAAGTTAAAAATATGCATGTAACTAAAAGTAAATTTGAAAAAAAAAAAAAAGCATCAAACGTGAATTTAAACGAACTGTCACACGACGGAAAGGAAGTGCAGACATTATAATATCTAGAATAGGAAAACAAAGTGGGGCTAATAATACCTAATCCATATGTAGTATGTCACGCACGTGACATCACTTATAATTGTGAAACATTATGTACCTCTGACGACATCAGATTCCTCGTTAATTGTACAAACTTATTCCTCTAGGTGGTTGGGGGCAAGAAGCCAGGTCAATAGTGAATTTTACAAATAATATAAAGAATAGTTTCTTCTCTTTTCCGCGAAATTGCACTCTAAAATGGTAATTGACATATATTGGTCGAGTCGTATTCGGTCCTTGTTTGATAATTTGAAAGTTGAAATTTGAATCAGAAAAATTTTGTCCAAATAATTCGACAATAATTGAATACTCTGACAAGACGCATCATCATGGATCTTTCAATTGCCCACCTATTGAGCAATGCTATACGTATAAAATTGAGTTACAAAATGAGTGTGGCAAAATCTAGTCCAATATTTTTGAAATCAATAATTTTGATCTTATCTCACTTATTTTGTCAAATAATTTTATAACCCAATTTTTTACGCGTAACATTACTCCCCGTCTATCCTAGTTCGTTGTGATGGGATTGGAGGAAAGATATTCACTTTTGACATAATTGCTTTGTGAAGAAATTATATTTAATTGCTTAAGCCCCCACAAATTGGTGAAAAAAAAAAATCATTTTTTTTCTTGTAAAAATCACGATCGAATGGACACTTTAGTTTTACTCTGGTTACAGGTCAACTTTCGATGACATATGTCGCCTATGCAATTATTGAAATAATGTGATTATCACTTTGTACCCATAGCATTACTTAGGAGGAAAGATATTCAGTTTTGACATAATTGCTTTGTGAAAAAATTATATTTAATTGCTTAAGGCCCCCACAAATTTGTGAAAATCATTTTTCTTGTAAAAATCACGATCAAACATAGGCTTAATTTTCTTGACCAACGGATACTTTAGTTTTACTTTGGTAACAGGTCAACTTTCGAAGACAGATATTTAGGACCTGTTTGGAACGGATTAAAATTTAATTTTAATCTAAATTCGAAGACAGAAATTGACCAATATTCTAAATGAATGAAATAAAAATCTCGTCATCCAAAGAAATATATCATATTTGAAAATATATTAACGAAATCGAAGAAAGAACTAATAAGATGCTTCTCATAATTAAAAGATGCATGTACTGAAATGAGATGGCCCAAGTTTTTGGCTTTTTAAATTTTTTATAATCGATTTAGCGTAGAATATTATTTTGTCGTGCACGTTGAAAAATTTAAGAGCAAAATGAGTATTGTCCATAAGGTTTTGTGGGGTTAGTGTACAATCACTACAAAGTTAATTACTTTAATTATATCCTCCTTTTGGGGGAGAATTTAGGTATGTTTGAGCCACATTATTTTCAAAGAATGTATTTTAGAATAGTAGATTGATGGAGAATATGTGGTTGATAAAAAAATAAAAGTTATTGAATGTGATGGAAAATATTATTTTATTGAAGAATGTGTGGTTGAAAATGAGTAGAAGAATGAGAATGAAAAAATAATGTGGATCAAACAGGATAAGTAAATACTAATGAATTTATTCTAGTGGTTAGGTGTACATTTAAATATGTGATTGAAAATGAAATTATATATATATATATATATTGCCAAATGAAGGCTTACAATTCTATTGATGACATATAAGTGTGTTAATTTGGTCGAGTTGAGCCATTCGGCTAGTCTATTGTAAGGCTCGGCTTGACCCACTATGCGGTTCGCGCTCGTCTTGAAGCGAGCCAAACGCAAGCCTACCCTCTTCAAAGAGGTTGGACTCGACTTGACACACTAGATCGCCCCTTGATAGGATAGATCGAGCATGCTCTCGAGCCTCTGGCAGCTCAATAATTTTTTCTATTTGTTCAGACATAAAATGTATTTTCACATGCTCACAAGTCATGTCACACAAGCTAGTGAACGACTCCCCAAGAATATTTTGCTATTCAATCTACAAGCACAAATTCAATCGATGAGTGAGTCGCTTCACTTTTCCCTATACCCACTCCTACATACCATGAATTAATATGGTCTATGCTATAGGTCGAGACCATAAATATTAATTACTAGTCAACGCAACTTGTAGTAGGTCACTAGTAATTAAACTTTAATGATGTTTTTCTATATTCTTCCTCTACTAGGTTGTCCATATATAGGCATGTAGTTCAGTGGATTTAATGAACCCAAATTGACCTGTTCCTCCCCCATCCCACCTCCTTCTCACCAGACACATTACACACAAATATATACACCTATATATGGATGGAGAGAAAAAGAAGAGAAAAATGGATCATGAAGAAGATGATGAAGAGCAGAAGATGGAATTGTTCTTTGCTTTGCTCAAAAGCACACGAGAGGTACACGAAAAGTTAATGAAAGGAGAACACAAAGGCATACAAAAGGCAAATGAAGATAAACTGCCGCCGCCGCCTCGGGTGGTTTGGAATCCGTGTTTCCGACCAGAAGACTTCCTTGAAGATGTAGTGCAGCTCAAGGCTGCGGGTTGTGGCAGTAGCACAAGTAGTCCTGTAATCCCACAAACAAGTTTGTCTGGAAGAGGTTATGAGGTGGGAAAAAATTTGATGGAGGAAGTGGAGCCACCGTCGGTGTCTGTGGCGGCGACGGGGACTTGTAACAGAGAAGATAAAGAGTCTGAAGATGTTGATAAAGGTGGGGACACAGGGTTGGACCTTAATCTTTCTTTGTAGGAGGAAGAATTGTGTTGTTAATTTGTTTTAGTCGTACTTTTGTGTGTAAAAATTATACCCATAAATCTTGAAATATTATGCCATCGCTTGGTTTAACTGAAAAGCTTAATGAAAATTTAATTCAGATTTAACAAGTAATTTTAATAATAAATTTTCTGGATTCACAATTTTTATTAATTATACATTTATTAAAATCTATTTTACTAAATTAGTTTATCTATTGTAATTCTATTAGTAAACAAATGGTGTAATACAATTTAATTAATTTACGACTATCCAACTCAAATTTTATTTGAATACGACATTATCGTGCAAACCTCACATTTTGAATAATGCATAATCATTAGACTAGATCATTATCATCTCTACCAGACCCATTTCATTTATAAAAATAAAAATCATGATTTAAGAGACTCTTTAAATTAAGTGTAGTCTGATGGAATATTAAAAATTTTTACTCTTTAAATTTATAGATATTTTTTAAATTGTAAAATACATTTTTTTTAAAAAAAATAGAGAATTATCTGATAAGATTTTGAATAATGCATCATCATTAGACTATAGATCCTTATGATCTCTACGTATAAAGAGCCATAAATACTCATTTGTATTAATACATAATTGAAAATATTCCTTTTTAGATTATATTTTAATTTTAAATAAAAAGGAAACAAAATAAACACGACAGGTTGGATGAGCGCAATAATGATTGGGTTTGTGGGTCGGTCTAACTCTTTGACTTGGAAGACATTTCGAGCTAGCCTGGGACCATAAGTTTAGACGGGAAGGTTCAGCCATAAACGTGCCTGGATGAGGTCTGAGAGCAGACAGATTGGTCCTAGCCAACCTAACTATTTTGACACTTTTACTATCAATCATTTTGTAATTTTTAATTCTTGTTATTTCGGAATTTTAGCAAATTAATTGAGAGTTGGCAATTGGGCTGACGAAGATCAAGAATTGAAAAAGAAAAAAGAATCGATCTTTATGTAGACGTAGACAATCTCTGCAGCGTAGACTGCGGAGTAGACCCAAATTTGCACGGTTGTCTCATTGATTCGGGTTAATCCTTGGTGAGTCCTGATCCAGTTTGTGTGGACGAGTCGAATTTGAATAGATCATATTAGAATTAATTATTATACAGCACTGTGATATAATTCGATTATTGTTTGCATTGGTACTGTTGAATTATTGGAGATTTTTAGGCTGAAAATTTAAATTAAATATTGGACTTGAGTCTAATTAATTTTTTAATATAATTATTGAGTCATTTTGGATACAAATAATTGTTAATTTATCGCACACGAAAGCTTTAAATTGTTACTTGAAATATTATCATTCTAGATATAATAATGAATAATTTTATTTGTGACATCGCTCATGGAACTATGAACAGGACGCATATCACCAGAAAATGATTTTTCATTAATTTATTTAATTAAGACTATTTTTTCCTGAAAAAATCCGTAATAATTAAAATGTGGGTTAGTTTGATTCATGTGAACCATTGATAATTATTTTAAATTAAAACCCACCATTTGAAAAATTTGAGTGGAAAATGATGATAATTTTAGTAAAAACTTATTTTCTCATTAAACTGTCCATGAGTAAAGTAACACGATTGCCTCGTGTCGATAATGCAACATACTCCCAATAGGAAGGTCGCATAGTTCAGATTGCTTTATAGTAAAATTGTCTAGATAAGTTGTAATTTGATATCATCATGTAGATGTCGAAATTATTTTCACGTATCTAGAGATCTAGACAAATTTTATACACTTCAATCGAGATCATTTATGAACCTCTTATAGAGGTCTATAATTTTGGAAACCGATAAAACGATGCTAGATTTATCCAAACATTTGTTATCTTTTATGCTTTGTTTAGTGGGAGGATCCCATTTTGATCAACTGACACAATGATCTTTTCTCAATAGATGGACATGTTAGATCATACGGATCAAGTAGTCACTGCTTTATAGGAGTTTAATGGATCAATATGTGCATTAATGTATCATATGGTAGATTTTCATTCGTTATTAAGTTATTCATATACATATTGTGCTCATAGCAAAGAAACTTGACTTTATGCTTGAGGTGGAATGTCTTGAGAGAACAACCGAGACTACGGCAAGTCTAGAAGGATTGTGAAAGATAAGCGAGTAACTATAGACAATATAGCTCGCAGTTACTTTTTGACTTCAATCTCAAACATGTTATATCAAAAGCTTGAAAGTCAGAGTTCCTCAATGACATAATATAGAGCCTTCAGCATATGTTTGGTCAACAAAGTAGGAGGGGGTTCACCATGCCATTCGTACCTTATATAACATCTGCATGAAATCTAGAATTCGTTTGAAGGTTTATAGTTTGACTATGATTGCACATTTTTACGTGACAGAGTCAAGGTGCAACCGTCGATTAGGAAAACTCGGATTAATATGATGTAGAATTCTTTATCTAATATAGTTTTACAGTTTACTATCACTTCCAAAAGATGAACATGCCATAAGCTGAGCCAATGACTGAGTCAAAATATATGGAAAGTGGTCTTAAGAGTAAAGGTAGCAATGCACATGCAGCAATTGGTAGTTCTTCTAATTCCAAACTGAAAGGGAAATTTGATAAGACGATGAAGAAAGCTAACAAGAAGCATGAGA
>CAIGRB010075728.1:7673-23596 GCA_903798255.1 Fraxinus quadrangulata
GTGAGCCAAGATTTTTTAGTTACAATGCAAATACAAAACAATTTTCAAGTTAGAAAAAATTTATTGACGTCTATTATGATGATCAAGAAAGTATTACAACATAGTATTATTATATATTAGAAAACAACTTATGTGATCCATGATACGAGAGCAAGTTCAAGCAATAATTCATTGATGGTTGAGGGAGGACCGATGACTAGGTTGTAAGCGAAGCGAGTCAAGGAGGTAATGGGATTGCTTGTTCAAACTACGGTGAACGAAACATTGATCACAACGAGCAAATAAACAAGATAGATCAACTTGGTGCAAACAACAAATGAAGGAGTTGAGGGGTAAAGCTATGCGATCGCATAGCCTACCTATGTATGAATAGATATCGAGCCAAATTAAGAACAGTTGAAGTAGCCTATGCGATCGCATGAAGTTTCACTATACGGCCGCATAATACAATTTTTTGGACGCAATTTTTTCAATTTCGCGCAATTTTCTATTTAGTTAAAACTCTAGTTTTATGGTAATTCTTGATATTTAGACTATTCATTTTCTAGCTAAATTTATGATTTCCTTATAAATAGGACTCATTATATTCATTGTAAATCACACAATTATTGAAAGATTATTACAAAGCATTATTGCTTTCTTTTTGTTCTTCATCCAATTAATTTTGAACTTATCAAGATTATTTTCTTGTGGCGTTCGAACAAATCGAGTGAGTTTCTCGAGTCTCGTACTCACGGGGTCAAAATATTATTGACGATTGTGTTGGTACATTGGTTCAATATTTTTGAATCAAACTTAAACATTGATTTCTTGGCTTTCTTGGATTGAATCAATCTTGTGTTGGTTTCGTAGCTATTATTGTTACGTCGGTTCGCATCAGTTGATATCAGGGCAAGATTCCAAAAATTAAAGTTATATTCTATTTATTTGTCCTTTTTGCTTGAGTCTTTTATTTTTTTCGTTCTTCGTGTTCGTCATTTTTTTGGAGTCTCCAATCTATAAAAAAAATTCAAAACTTCTTTGTGTGCTAATGTAGGATCCAAATCAATTTATCTTTCTTTTGTTGGTATCTAGTTGAATTTTCGAGTAAAAAATGAAAATTTTAAAAAATTGTCGGCAACATCCAATTTCCATTTGTCTGAGTAAAAAAAAATTCAAATTCAAAAGTGTCCAATTCAAATTCAAGAAATGCCTTCTTGAATATTCCTTTAGTGTTTCATTCAAAGTTACAATTCCAACTTCTTAAGTGATACACGAGCATATACACGTGAGGCAAATATTAAATTAAATTTAAGATGTCGAATAGAGACGATTCTACTTCAAGCAGGAATAATAGTCAACCTAGAGATATCCCTAATGCAAGGAGGCAAGGATGGTGGGATCATCAAGCGAATTTTACTGGTGAATATAGTGGTGTCAACCGAGCCGAGCGGCTGGTTGGCTCCGTCGCTCGGGCTCGTCAAAAGACGATCCCGAGCATGCCGACTCTTCCATTTTTTTTCCTTGAGGTCTAGGTAAAAAAAAAAAAAGACGAGCTCATGAGCCAAGCTCGGCTCGGCTCCCGAACCACGAGTAACGAGTTGAGCCGAAGCTTGGCTCGTGCCAAGCACGAGCTCGGGCTGAGCCGATTGCCATCTCTAGGTGAATAGGAAAGGAATATTGATATTAATGAGGATGTATTAGTAAATATCGAGTTAGGAAGAATTAGAGATAGAGGAGTTAGGCATGAAATGAAGGGTAAAGAGTTTGTTGGAGATGGTGTTAATAGAAGTATGGACAATATCAAGATGACAATACCTTCATTCAAAGAAATCTGTGATCCGGAAGCATACTTGGAGTGTGAAAAGAAAGTTGAGTTGATATTTGATTGCTACAACTACTTGGAGGGAAAAAAAAAGGTAAAGATTGCAATACTTGAATTTATAGATTATGCTATCATTTGGTGGGATCAAGTAGTGACATTTAGGATGAGGAACAGTGAGATGCCTATTAATACATGAGAAGAATTGAAGGTTATCATGAAGAAGAGTTTCGTGCCTAATCATTATTGTCAAGAACTTTATAAAAAATTACAAAGTCTCTAATAATGTTCTAAAAGTGTGAAGGATTATCACAAGGAGATGAAAATTGCGATTATTAGAGCAAATATTAAGAAGGATATGAAAGCCACCATGGCCCAGTTTTTGGATGGTTAGAATAAGGATATAGTTAATGTGGTAGAGTTGCAGCATTATATAAAGTTGGAAGACATGCTACATATAGCTATGAAAGTTAAAAGACAATTGAAAAGGAATGGGACATCTAGATATTCATGGGGTTTTTCGAGTTCTAACTTTTCTTGAAAATTGAAGTGGGGTGATAATAAAGTAGATGAGACTGCTTCAAAGGGTAGGATTGAGCTACCGAAGGAAAGAGAGGAAATTGCTAGTAAAGCTACACCCGAGGTGGATTCTCAATCCTCTAAGAATCGGGATATCAAATGCTTCAAGTGTTTGAGGTTGGGACACATTGCTTTTCAATGTCAAAACAAAAGGCTATGATTTTGCGCGACAATGGAGAAGTGGTGACTGATAGTGATGGTGAATATGATGACATGCCTGAGTTGTAAGATGCTAGCAATGGTGAGGAAGTTGAGTATGCAGTAAGAGAGCTATTGGTTACAGGGCGAGCTCTTAGTGCTCAAATCAAAGTAGATGACTTGGAGCAACAATGGAAAAACATATTTCATACGAGATGCCACGTCAACAACAATAATATGTAGTATGATTATTGATCGGGGTAGTTGTACCAATGTGGCTAGCACAACTGTAATATTCCAAAATCTAGATACCTGATCTGGAAGTATTATCATTTAATAATCTCTTAAAATTATAAATGCGGAAGTGATTACAATTTTTCTTTGACATAATAAATATCAATGACTTATTATTTTAAAATAATTTTGTGGTCAACAAAATATAGAACAATTAAATCAAATTTTAACTTTAATTATTAAAATGAACTCAACATTTAAATATAATAGTACTGAGTCTGTATCATCACAAATCGTCACCTCGCGTCATCTTACCTTCATCATTTGAAAATGGAGAGGGATATTGTGGGATGAGCTAACGTTCAGTAAGAAAACCTCATGCATATGATGCATGCTTATGATATGCATATGTCTTACTTTAAAATAAAATGCATTTCTCAATATATATCTCCTATTTCATTTCTTTAAAAACTTAACATTCACGTCATGAGCTTACTTGGTGTATAGCCTAGACAATCAGAATGCAGTGGACAATTATTATTTGGAACCCGGTCAAGTTCTATCGATAGTACCACAAAGGAGTTAAAATTAACATTATCATTGACCATTGATCGGGTACGCCGGTCCTCCACTCTCAATTTCCCACTCACACCTCACATGACATAGACATACACTTCGAAATAAAACATTCATAATACATATTTCTAAAAACATATCTTGACTCATTGATATTTGAAAACTTTTTATTTCTTGAAACTTCATATATAGTTATAAATGTATTGACATGTATGAATATATCATGAAAAGTATTTTTAACATAAAAAGTAATGATCAAATATCATGTTTAAGTAAGGACAATTTAAAAAACAGATTTATATATTTAATCATATGGCATACACATGAAAATAAAGATAGGTTTACTTACATTGAGTCTTAACAATTTACTTTTGGAATGATGAGTAAGGTGTCCCTAGATGTGAATAAAGAGACATCATTAACCAGATAGGTAATAATCAATTTAATAGCTATTAAAATAATAATTTCTTTTATTACATAATTTAAGAATATAATTAAAATGTATATAAACACAAACCGACACAAATTTAGATTTACACATATTGCATTATCTATACAAACACACCCCTATATTCACACACACACACACACACACACAGTGAGAAACATACATTTGCCGGCACATATATATACACATATATGTATATATATAGGCACAAATATTTTTGAGAAATTGTTTTTTTTTTTTAATCATGTTTATTTTTATAAAATCATGTTTGCTATCAATTGAAATTGAAATTTTAATTTCAATCAAAGTTAACAATTAATTTTAATAACATATTTCATGAAATCCATAATTGTTTTAACTTTTATCAAAATTTATTAAAACATTGATTTTAATCTCAACCAAACATGGGCAAAATCACAATAAATTTGAATTTCGATAACATGTTAATTTTAAAAATTCTTCGACAATCATACTCTAATCGATCTACAAATTTCTTATATCATTTCAAATCTTATATCGAGAACTATATTATGAGCATATCGAATAGTCCAAACAAATATCGAAAATAGTTAAAAATACGTTAAACGTGAGTCATAAAGAAAGACGTCTAACTCGCATTTTTTTTTAAATTCAATTATTTCATTAACATTTATTATTTTTGCAATACAAATTTTTCAATGTAATTTTCATCATTTTATTAGAAAATTTTATATGGAATATGACATCAAAAATTTCGAAATTTTACATCCGAAAAAGTCATATCTCATATAAATTTTCGGATGTAAAATTACATGGAGTATGATTTTTTTGAACGTAAATTTTCGATTGTAAAATTTCTCCCAAATTCTTTGAAAGTTTGATTGTGCTCCCTAACTTTAAAGTTTTGCGTCTGTCCCTGTATATATACATATACATTCTGACAAGAATTTGGCCATCTATATACGTGGACAAATATATATTGTTTATACCTACAGACAAAACATATATATAAATCTATGCTTATATAGTATAACATACACACATGCATATATCAAAACGTACACACAACATTGTATCTAATCATGATTGACAAATATTATCTAATGTTATAAATTGAAATATAAATAAGTACCTTACA
Organism: Fraxinus quadrangulata; assembly: GCA_903798255.1. Taxonomy (NCBI): domain Eukaryota; kingdom Viridiplantae; phylum Streptophyta; class Magnoliopsida; order Lamiales; family Oleaceae; genus Fraxinus; species Fraxinus quadrangulata. Next base: position 12,567 of record CAIGRB010075728.1, read on the forward strand.
ATAAATTATTCAATTTCAAGGGGGATGGATGACACGGAAATGAGAGTTTTTGATATGATTGAGCCAATTCTTATATGCAAGGAGGTGATTAGCTAATTAGACATAATTTATGTTAAATAAGTAATGAGACCTATCATTTATTCATATTAACTTATTTAGTCATTAATGCGATTCTATTAGTTATAATTTCCATTAGTAATTATTCATTTAATATTTTCCGATTGACTTACACAAAATGTGTGCAAAATAAAAGAAGAAAATTATTTCCATTCGATGTCTAGGTTCAATATGTAAGAAAGATTAATCATAAGCACATATTAACATACATATATTATAATTAAATACGAGTTTATTAAAATTATATACATATCATAGTTAAAGTAATAGGCACGTTGATTGTCAATGACGTTCATAGTATAGTTCACTGCAAAATATAGTTAGTCACGGTGAAAATAATTATATTAATTGAACATTAAATGTAACAGTATGAAATTAATCTAGTTAGATGTGATAATCACGAAAAATGAGTAAGCAACGTTACATAAATTTTGCAGTATTTTACATCAAATCCTACACCAAATTAAAAATCATCTCCAACCGTTATACCAAAACTTACACAAAATGAATAGTGTTTAATTATTTTTTCTCTTTTTTTTTCTTAATAATTTATTTATTTTACAATACACAAATTACTAAATAAATAATTACGTTAAATTAACAAAAAGGATAACTAGCACAAAACCCAACGAATTTAAATAGTGAAAAAACATTAAATATGTGGTCGATGAACTTGAGCTATTTATCCCTATTTTAGCTTGCAAATAAGGGTAAATGAGAAGAAGAAGAATAATAATAATAATAATAATAATAATGATAATGATAATAATAATAATAATAATGTTTTAAATTACCCCATCAAATGTCAATGGTGGATTACCTATGAAATTTCAATGATGAGATAAACTGGAGCTGTTAATCTCCATTTTAGCCTAAAATTAATGCTGTGATAAACATTCCTACCTATTAATATGTTTGGCGTGTAACATTCCTTCCTTTGAAATTGTTGGGGTATAACATCCCTACCTATTACTATAATTATGAAAAACGTCCCTAGCAGAAACATGTTTCAACATCGCATAACCTGCACCAATTTTAGCTCCATCTTCAATTCTAACGTTTCCTAGTATACAAGTGCCTGCCCCAATTAGAACCTCATCACCAAAGCCCTCACCTCTCACAAACCTGCAATCACTCAAAAGAAGAACTTAGGAAATGAAAAACAAAAATACCCAACCTAAAATTAACAATTTACCTTCACTTCATTGTGTGCTTTCACCGGCGACGAGGAGAGGAGAAGAGAGGAACGGGGAGAAGGGGAATAATGTTGAAGTCGAGGAAGATTGTTCAAGCAAGAGAAAAAGAAAACCGCTCATGGGAAAATTTGTATGCATTAGGTCAGGTTTGGTGTTAGGGAGAATGGGGAAAAATTGTTATAAGACAAAAATACCCTTCTATGTTGAGAAAAAATGGGGATTCTTGTTTACTTAACGGCATATTTGGATGGAAATGAATGGAATGGCGTTTTGCGCGATCAAATGCGTGATTGAGGATAAAAATGTCAAAAGATGAAAGGTATGGACGTATTGCACAATAATATTAAAATGTATGAATGTTTTGTGCTATTTACGCTTAATGAAAATATTAAATTCATTAATAAATATAAAAACTATAGTACAATCAATAGAAACACTATCAAAAAAGGAAATATCAAATTATGGCACTAAAAAATAGTGCAATACATTTCGAATTTGGATATTATTATATTACGAAGTCGAAATAGTGTTACAATTTGAGTCTAGAAATTCATGTTCTTCCTATATATGATCGATTGATGCATTTTAAAGTGCAATTTTAATTAATTAATTAATTATTATTTTGTACCGTATCAAAATTTATTTTAAATGCAAATGCAAATAATAATATTAATCATAATAATAATTATAATAATAAAAACAAAAATTATAAAAATTTATTGTATAGATAAAATATTACACAAATACCCTCCAATTAGCTTGGCAAATGGAAATTAATAGGGTAAATTTGACTTTGCACCATTTTGCATCAAATGGTGCAATCAAACTATTCACTTTGCACTATTTTGCACCAAAATTTGGTGCAATTCAGTGTTTTGGTGCTACCTTCGGAGATGACTTTGTAGAGAGTGGATTTGGCTCTCCAAATTTAAAGAGTCAAACTTACCCTCTAAATTAAAATATTAATTTAAAGATTTTACTGGAGTATAATTTTAAATGTTGATTTTTTAAAATAGAGAACATCTAATTTTTAAAGAATCTACTGAAAATGCTCTTATAGTAGTAGTATAGCTCACAAATTATCGTGTCTATTGAAAGAGAAAAATCCTATTTAACATTGTTGATTTCATTTGAGAATAGTTCAGCAAGATGTTTCTTGCTGAACTAGTAATGCTTATGTTTGAGCAAGATGTTTGTTGATATCATTTTTTTGTAGGGATCTAGGGTCTTCTCGCATTCACGTAAGTTTTTGTTTAGCACATTTGGACAAATTGTAAGTTGCATGTGGCCTTCTCCAAAAAGGGAGGAGGCGGTTGCACATACTCCGACGATCAAATCAGCCTTTTGTAAGAGTAAATATTTGGGTCTAAGACATGCTTAAAAAGTGAGCCCCCTTTGTAAAAGAAGTTTCAATTCGGGAAATATAAAAAAAAAAATTATGAGAGCAAATTTACCTTTGAGAGTCTAAAATTGCATTACCTTTGAATGACAAAATGTGTGAGCTTGTATAATAGAAAGTGATGAGAAAGAATCGTTAGATGAAGAGACACATGACTTCATCCTAACAATTAAGGCGCCTTGTTATAGGCATCAATCGATCAATTCTAAGTTCGACACATTTAATGTCATGGTCATTTGCTGCCCTAGGTCTAACATATGGGGGCTAGACTTGACATATTAACATAGTAGAGCGACTGCTGCAGTATGTTGTCACATCAACCATAAATGGAAGATTTTGTATAGGAGATCCCCTGCAACGCCTCATACTGCCTTGCCTCATCTATGAAGATTTGGGGCCATGGACATGGTTTTGACCTATCCATAGGAATTTGACCTCTTTACGAGGGGTTCAACCAAATTACCAACTGGCAAAATGATGTGGAGTGCAGACTCAAGTTCGCTTGACATGCTATTGCCATGTGGCTATTCTTGGAGCCTCATTAAAAGAGGCGTAACAATAGTCCATCAAGTCCATGTACAAATATTCATATAATGCATGGATTTTTAGGTCGAAGTATGATATCTTGATTATGTCGCATTTTCTGTTTCTGAAGATGTGGTGCTTCGGCGTGGGCTATTTTACATTGGTTGGACTTGTGCTTTTCTAACCTCCCTCGATTGCGAAGGGATAATGCCCACAATAGCCCCCAAGTCAGAGCATGATTATTCATACAATATGTGGACTTACATTGCTTAATATAAGTAGAATTTTCATGGCAGAACACGATCATGATTTTTGGCGAGGCCTTTACATTGAGGGCGAAGCTATTGATGTAGATGAAGCATGCGATAAGTTTGAATTTCATTTTGGCAAGGCCCTTACATTGAGGGTAAGTCTGTTGATGTAAATAAAGCCTGTGACAAGGCTAAATTTCATTTTGTTGAGGCCCTTACATTGAGGATAAGCCTGTTGATGTAGATGAAGCCCGCAATAGGTTGAATTTCATTTTGGATCACATTGAAGGCGAGCTTATTGTTCAAGATCTGATAATTGCAAAATGCAATAGGTAGAGGCGAAGTGTTGACATGACAAGATATTGATGGATGCGTGCCATAATAATTTGAAACATCTCACTTTCTCAAGAAACGAACATTTGCATATTTTCAACACACATATTTAGTGCGTATTAAATGTGCAATGATGAGTTGCAGTCACATCGGCTCGAGGCGATGTGTATACACATGCACGTGTTGTACACGTCTCAATCCTAACATTACATTCAAATTTGGAGAGGCGCCCTTTTGTCTTTAACAGTTTAGATGAGGAGACCAGGTGGAAGCCCCCAAATTAAATGGTTTCAATCCAACGGTCATCGTTCATCCTTTCTGCCTATAAAAGGGAATCCTTAGGCTTTTCAATTCTCCTTTCACTTTGCAAAATCTGAAAAATATTCAAATGCTAAAGGCATTTGCATTTTCCAGCGAGTTATACTTTGTTCTTCGACGAGCAGTCAGTTTTCTTTCGTTCAACAAGTTAGCAAAATCTTGTGTTAGGTAATCTGTTCGTGATTTCGGCTTCATCTTCATCTTCTAATTCTTATTCTTCTTGGGGAAATTTTTCTGCAAAGAGCTTGTTTGGGATAAATTTTCAACCAAAATTTAAATATTTATTTGATCGTAGCCAATGCAAAATGGGCTCACTACTGTCATCTTTGTTGACTTCCATCTTAGTAAATTCTCACACTGGGACCCACTTGCACTTTTGCAACGGTAAGAAAATTGCTTTAAATCTGGTAGAAATTGTTGACATACATGGACTAAATGACCTCTTATTCTAGAAATACCAATATGGGGGGTTTTTAAGTGGGGTGGAGATAAGCTTAATTTGTGCTGAGACGGGACTTCCCGACATAATACCAACTAATAGGATAATGGAGGCGATGGGGGCGCCTAAATACCTTCAACAATTACTGAGGCCAAACTGGTTAAGTTTAGGGACTAGTTTAGGATACTGGACACAGTAGAACTCTTAGTGTCGAGCCTTACGAGTGAGCCATTTTCCTAGGAAATGCTGTGTTGCCATCAGCAAGGCGATATTACGTGCTCGGATGAGATTGTCTCTACACTCATTCTTTAGATAAATATGAATTATAACTTGGTCCACCCAGCTTCTTCCAAACATATGGAGCCAATTCGTAGAGAACTTCCTTCTTTCGAAGGAGGTCACTCTTGGCGAGGCCTTCCTTCTTTAGAATGAAGAGTTGTAGTTAACTACAATTACTTGTAAATACTATAGTGTTACTTTAATGTATAGATTGTGGGTCAATAGCTAGTGTTACTTAGAGTTTGTGGACTGTGGTTCATTAGCTTCACTCCATGTACCTCTCTTTGAACCAGCATTCCATTTTTTGGTAATTTTATATTACAATTCTTGTCAGCAGGTTGGAGTGCTAAACATTTGCTCCACTAAAGATTCTCTCTCCAAGTTACACGAGACCGTGTTAGTTTTGAGACGTGTGGTATGCTATGTCGCTATTCAACAATGACGAAAGAAAAAACAAAATAAAAGAAGAGGAAAGTATCGAGCATGAAAACATCTAACATGGAGCATACAAATACAAAGCTGATATCTTCGTGACAACATAAATGTTTTCAAAAAAGGTTGGCAGTGTCTGCGAAGCATTTCTGTACTGATCACTTAGAGCAATTGTAAATATCCTTTCTTAAAGAATGAAAAATATTGCAGTCTCAGAACTACAATGAGAAAAATGAAACCAATAACCATACAACTATGAACTTTAAGAAATGAAAATAAGGGCAAATATGTACACTCACCATTCAATAAAATCTGAAGTATACATTCCTGCACAGTTTGAGATAGCCATGGAAGATCCATTAATCCAACTCGAAAATGCATACTTAATTTAAACATCCCTTAACCCCGAAAATCTAAGCAAAAGTGAACCGAGGAAGAGGTGGCATATCCATGCCTGATAGCCGCACAATCTTTTTGAAAAACTTGTATCCCCAAAATCATAAATTGTTGGGGTGCCATGTTAGCTCATGTGTTAGTCTTGCTGTGTCTCTTTAAAAAAATCATTAATGAAAGAAGTCAGGAGAGTGCAATGTGATATAATGTGCATCTTCCAAGCCTTTTGCTGGATCTCCATCGAACCATATTATGGTTCCCACAAAAATAAGCCAATGGATGGTGTTAGCTGTATAGATAACACCATAGCTAAGATTAAAGATAAATACAGACAATAGCTGGGCAAGATAATGCTCTTCTCCAGCCACTCAATTCTGTTTTCATACTCGGGAATTTCACATATGCTGATAAAATGTGCATCAGGTACAAAAAAAGAGTCAAATTTCCTAAAATAAGCTCTCAATGATGAATGATTTTAACAAGCTGCTCGTCTATTCCAAAACAATAGCCTGTTTGGTCGCAGTAAGGGATTGAACAGGAAAATTGGAAGGATAAAATTTGAACTTTTTTTCATGTGGTCTGTCCAATCCTCTTTGAAACATGCCATGGAAGTACCTATATTCTTTCAAAGGACAGCTTTTTATTAACAACTTTCCAAGGAAAGACATATTGTCCTTTTGTCGTAGTTGCACTCTATCAATATCGTATAGGATAATACAATGGATAAAATTTTTAATATTCTTTTTATTATTTAATATTTCTCAGTGTTAGTTTAATCTAACTTACCAAACATGTCATTAAAGTTAGTAAACCATAACTATAGACTGTAAACAGCTAACAGAACACGTTATATTGGCCTACCATAAACTATCTTATGTCAGACATAGATATTCGGATAGAACTTCACCTTGGACTATACCTGGCAGATTTGCAGGTTCCTCCTCTCGTGTCACGTGAAGTATTATTGTTCCCGAAAGGACAGTGATGAATCCACAAATCTCAGATATTACGCTGCTCGTGTTCTGACCTTACCAATCCTTCAAACACATTAGACATTAGTAATAACTTGGAGGTATAATGAAGCAGGAAATGGGCAAGGTACATTCCAAGAGAATGGGAATTACCTTGAACATTATGGCACTCGCAATGATAGTTAGAGTTGTGGACATTACATAATATATTGGAGAAACAACTGCTGCATTGAAAGTATCGAGTGCCTGAACAAAAATGACATAGGGAACAGGAAATGTGAGAAGGAGGAAAAGAAAGACATTCATCACAATGGGAATGATTAATATTGAGCCAAGAAACACCCAGATCAAAAAAGGTCATTTTATGTTTATGAGCACCTTCTTAAGATAATTTAACTGTGTGATCACACAGATTACTGCAACTGAAAGAAAAAACCATGTCTGTGGATATGATGCTTGACTGATCCCCTCCAGAGTAAGCTTTATCACAATTCCTACAGCCTTTATGCTCATGACCTGCACGGTAACATAATAAAAGATGGTGATCGTGTTTCAAAATAAGTGATTACTTACTTACTTCCAACTTAAACAATAAAAGAATCGTGTTATTTAAAACTTACTTATAAGTAAACTATTTAAGCTAAGTCAAGCGTGCTCTAAGCACAGGAGACAGAAGTTCTTCCTCAAACAAATAGCACAACAAACAAATGTTTCCGAGAAAAACTATTACCGTAAGTGAACCCATCAATGAACAAATTCCCAAGTAAACCAGTATGTTTGTCTGTCCATAGTGGGGCTCAAAGTACATAATCAGAAGAAGAACTATTGACAAAGTTGCTGCTACATATATTAGAAAAGCTGTAGAGAGAAGCAATAAGCAAAAGTGAGAAATGACTTTTTTTCTTTTTTTTGGCAAAAGAAGTTTTTGAAGACAAGAAATGGAAACCTGGTTCAGTAGCCAAAGTCCAGATTTCTAGCACAGAACTCGGTGTATGTTCCTGAGGTGCATGAATTACAATTACTACTGATCCTACGATGCACGAAAGGCACCCCAGAGTACCCATCTGCCTTAATCGTTCCTTCAGCATAAAGTGTGCTAGAACAGCACTATTCAGATCCATCAAAGAGGTTAGTGCTGTAAAAGATCATCAAGAGTTTCTTATTGAATTTACATTATCACACTAAATAACACAAAGAATTCAGAAAATGTACCTAACAATAATGCTCAATGCACCGAGAGGAGTCACAAGAACTGCTGGGGCAAAAATATAAGCAACAAAATTTGCTGTCTCTCCAACAATCACTCTTTGTAAAGGCATTTTACAAATTAACTCAATAACAATTAGAATGTTTTGGTTCTTTCACTGATCGGAATGAACCAACAGGAAGTAAATCATATCAACTACTTACTTGTAATCATGCCAGCCCACCAAAGAGGTTCTAACAAGTATGTATAGCCTCCAGTACCTGCAGGATTATTTTATTAGCATAAAATTGTGTTCTGTAAGTTTTAACACTTTGATAGTTCAAAAAGAGGAAAATGAGACAAATGTATGTATAATACTATGAAAATTGTTTCAAAAACGATTATTTGATTCGATTTTTTGAGGGCAGTTTATCTATCTAAATGAATGAAAAAATTCAATTTCCTTTAGCATACAATTTGCCCTGATCTATCCAATGCTGATCAATACAACCAACACTCCCCCACCCAAACCCCTCAATCCATGAAATTCTCCCAAGTAAGAACCAACCTCAAATTATCCCAAGTCACAACCATCCGTCTAATTCTAATCAGCTTCTCCATATTCATTGCTCAAGCCAAGCTGTTAAAGCTTTTGAATAATTTCCTCAGTTAACAGGAGAAAACCCCGGTGCTTAAACACCATTTCTCTTTCAAAACTCACAAAGATGGTCATAAACTATAGTAGAACCAATTAATATCCCAGAAGTCCAACAAATCAAAATTTTCAGCCACAACTCTTCAAAGATTGGCAACAGTATCATCGTACTACAGGAATGCAGTAACACCAATGAGGTTATTCTCCTTGCCTTAAGCAATTGTAATGTTGTACTATAATTCCATAACTCCAAACCTTAACAAGACATGAAACATATATTAGGATTCATGTCATAAGATTCAACAAAGTTTCTCATCCCATCTTCCTCCTTCAACCTGACTTGGAGCCGGCTATAAAAAATAGGCAAATTCAAAAAGTTCATTACTTCCAGTAATCGCAAAAATGCATAATCTAAAATATCTGTAATTACAATCAGAAACAAATTAATCTCTTGAAATTAGATCAGGCGACAATCAGTCAAGCAGGCATCTAGCTGACCGAGCAAATTTAAAGACGAAAACCAGATAATAATTTCAAAAATCATCAAGATTGAATAAGTCAGACCTGCGCGAGTACCAGCAGCAGCAGCTCGCCTAAGACCTTTCTTCTTCAAAATAAAGCTCGTCCTAATAAACAAGCTCGACAACATTGCCAATCCTAGCCCTCTCATATTATCCGAAAGCCCCATTTTCCCACTTCTCTTTCTATATATTCAGTATATCAATATGAACTTGATTTGAATTATAATGTATCATCCCAACCCACTACATTTTGCGATTTGTAATCATTAAAAATTTTGAATTTATAAATAAAACAAAAGTACTTCAATATACGAACGACAAACTTGAATTCCCGCCAATTGAACCCAAAAATAGAGCCCAATAAATATTTCAAAACCCACAGAAAACAAGAAAAGGTTAATCAACAAATTCTGTTTTGATTGAGAAAAAAAGAAATAAATTCTTGTTCTCTCTATTTGGACTGAGAAATCAAGAAAAACAGATGAAAGGAAGACCTGAAAAAATCTATGTGAAAAACTCCTCCATTCTCCAAAGACTCGTTCTTCTTGCCGGGAAAACTTGTTGCTCTGTCCCTACTTGATTTGTAATACATGATTGAGAGGCCATGCCGTCGTATTCATTGAGGTTAATGGAATGCCTGTCAAACTGTACAGGTCAATCGAGCTGTATTTTCGATTATTTAAGATTTATATTTGATACGGTACTTGCTTATTCTGGTCAGGACTCACATGACATGCTTGTACTTTCATTTTTTTTTTCTTTTTTTTATTTAATTTCATAGAACTCACAATTTTTTAATTATACATTCCATCAATTTTTATCAAAATTTGTTAAAAATCTAATAATAATCTCTTCTAAATATGGACATTATTTATTTACTAATTTTTTGGTTTACAAAGTTTATTATAATTCATTTTTATCGAGAACCAGTCCAACTTGGTTTGGATTGGTTTAAGAGTTGGTCCATCATATTGAATGGGTCGTTTCGAACTTGATTATTGATCCATTTAAAGTGTACGGTATTACGAATAAATAATAAAGTAATAAATAAAGTATCGTTCCTACGATAACTATGTACTTAACTTAGTAGCAATTAATAATAACTCTAATCGAATAGCCAAATTTGTTAGAAGAAATTATACTAATTTATCTAATTAAATTACGTATTTTAGTGATTAAATTATGAGCTTTTGTAAATTTAGATGAGAATGTTGATAAGACCTCGAATCCCTCTTATTAATCCGTTTCAATGCAATTAAATAACATTACAATTTGAACAAATTCTTGTAGATTAATGTTCCTAAATTAATTTAAAGTATCTATTGATGTCAATTAAATATATCATCTCATGTGACCTTCATATATCTCTATGAAATATGCGAACATGAAATCATATATTAAAACGCTAGAATATCAATATAAATTGTGCAGAATATAGTGGTATATATCTATCTCATATATTACTTTACAACGATTATTATAAAGTGTTATCTTTTATATTGTCTCTCTTGAGAATCAATAAAATTCAGAATCAATCCAATTAGTAATTAAGTAATGACAAATTACTAAATCTAGTAACAATCATCCAGGAATAGATACATATTGAGTATCAACTTATTGAATTTATATTAAAACATCATAATAAGGATTCATCAATATTTTAGTAATTAAAACACTAACCTAGCATTACAAAATCACAAGAAAACATGTTTAATTGAAAAATATAACTCAAATTATTAATAAATTGAGAAGATGGATTTTGAAATATTGAATCTCTTCAGTGAATTTTTGACGAATCTCCAATTACACTTTCTCTTTTTTGCCCAAAAATCAATGTTGAATTTTCAATTTGATGAAATCTTGAAATTTGCCTTTATATTTCTCACATGATTAATGGATTTCATTCTCTTTAATTGATGTAATTGATAAATAATGGTGTATGAAAGGTATATGAGAGGTTCTCCTAATGTATTCAGTTGTTAGGTATTTATAGGAGTCCAGAATTGGTTGAAAAT
>CAIGRB010075728.1:23829-37180 GCA_903798255.1 Fraxinus quadrangulata
TTTTTTTTTTTTTTGTCTTTGCACTATCATCAGTATTTATATCATAATTTTTTTCTTGTGATATCTGATCGAGACGATTCAAAATACATTGTAAAGTAACTCAAAAGGCTAACTTTGATGCGAATAGAATTTTTGCAATTCAAATATTTACTATGCGAAAAATGGGTCTCAATTTTCAGATAAAAATCTAAAATATAACTTGTGCGATTGAAAATTAATTTGTGAAAATATTTTGACAATATTTCATTCATTTCTGACTTCTAATTGCATCCAGTTAAATCATATGAATCTTTAATTATCGTTTTGTAGTTTGAATCAACTATTGGATATTTGCAATTTGATTCTCAAACTTTAAACTTTACCCTTTTTCGCTTTTTTTTCTTTTTTGCCCATTCCTTCCAATTTCATGTCCAATCATCGAGTTTCTCCTATAAACAATATATACACAAAATTAGGCTATAACTTATCAAAAGAACAATGAAATATTAATATTTTAAAGTCCAAATAAATATATAAAATACACTTATCAATTTATCTAGCCCATTGATCCATCAAGATTAATTAGCTTAGTTATTTCAAAAATAAAAAGTTAATAATAAATTAAAAGAGTTGGTGTGAGCTCTTTCCGTTTCCAACCCAACCCAATCTCTTTCTTTACAAATTCTAACCTAATTTCTTTTTTATCTATAAATACTTATCTTTCTTTTACATTTTTCCATGTATTCTTCCATTTCTCACACAATATTCATTTTCCAATTATTGCTTATTTTGGACCACTTTAAATTCCCAAAAATGAAAAAAGAACTTTACTAATTCCAAACTTATTTTTAAACATTTTTTATTATCAATTTTTTTTTATTACAATAAGTTTCATAACACATCGTGTTATAGTGTGTAATATTATGTTATACATATTTAACCACTTGTTTCCACCACTCGTCACCGCCAACACCAGCGTTGCCACCACTTATTACTGTATGTTACACATTTTATCGTTTATTTTTACCATCATCAGGGCCGCCTCCGTTATCACCACTTACACTACCTCACATTCACTACTACAACCCTCACCACATGCGATATACTATGTTACACTACTATTGTCGATGCCACTACTCCATATTACATCTAAAGCAATGCCACTATCATCGATGCTATCATCGTCAACAATAAACTCCCAAACATACACACTACCACAAACAATCAAATCTGATACTCCCACAGCATCGCCACCCAGGGGCTGATCCAGGAAGTTGAGTGAGTTAGGGCAGTTATTAGCAGCTAAAGGTCGCAATAACGAAATTATTTATTAATATTTAATTAAACAATGTTAAAAAAATTCTTCAATATAAATGTAAAAATCATATACAATGAAAATATAATCCAAAATAATAATAAAAATACATTTTTTGAATCATATACACATGATCAAGTTTCAAGTTGTGACAGACCTAAGCGAGACAAGATGAAACTTATATGTTAAGCATAATTAAACGATAAATACTAATTCCAAACTTAGGCAAAGCTTATGCAAAATTTTTAAAACAATCATTTTTAGAACTATTTTTTACCCCAAAAAAATGTGTGTTTTGAACTCTTAAAAAATAAAGAATAGTAGTTGGATTGTCTAAATTTAAATTTACAATATAAATTGACAAAATTTAACAGTAAAATATATATATTATGCAATGTTATTATAACCAACCCGGTCGTTGATTGTACTAATCATTGGTTCAGCGGTTCAACTATTAAGCCATTTCAATATTGAATTTTAGTTTAAAAAAAAAAAATTATTATTATTATTATTAAAACAAGTAATCTATTACTTTCTAAATTGAATATATAGTTTCTTGTCACATTTATTGCTAAAATTCTTTAATTGCCATAGCGGTCAAGTATTCCATTACCACATGCAGAGTGCGGGTTTGAATCTTACCTATTTCAAATATGACATAAAATTTTGCTTTGAGCAATTTGGAAGTTAAAAAATTAAAATAAAGAGGGGAAATTCTTGGACTCGAACATTGTCCCTCTTGCATGTAAAATTAGCACCGTACCATATAAGCTACACGACCCATTGTTGAAAGTTATTACATTTATAAATATTTAACATTATTCATTAAAGCTTTATAACACATTTTTTTTCCGACGGAGCCAACAAGGGTGCCCGCACCAACTCGCCGGGTGCTGGGTCCGCCCCTGTCGCCACCAAGACTACCTCTCCTGACCACCACAAAAAAATACATGTACGCACACCACAAAACAAATCTTATTTCAGTTTGGATAGCAAATAAATCTCTTACAAGATCAACACCTCATCCAAAACAAATTCCATCTCATCGAAGCCTCACTAGACCGAAATTTTTAGATTTGAAATCTGATATGCTATCTATTGAACACGTGGTGGCGGCAGTGGAAGTAGAAGGTGGTGGTAGGCGACATTGGAATAGGAAAATGAGGGTGGGGGCGGTGGCGGTGGAAAAGGAGGGTGGAGACCCAAGTTGAGGAGATGGTGTTGGGATGGTGATAAGTTAGTCGAAGGTCGGATTTAGGCGGAAGAAGCAAGTGGAGAAACAAGTGGTGATGAGGTTAGTGTTGGATTTGAATTTGAGCAAGTGTTTTAGAGAGTGTTTTTGTGTAAGATGTGGGCTAAACTATGCCCTAATCGTAGTAGATCCATACTTGGGCTTGTTTGAGCCCCCTTTTTTTTTGTGTGGAATGTGTATGGAATAGTAAATTGATAGAGAATGCGTGGTTAAAAAATAAGGAAAAATTTTAGATTTACGTATAATATTATTTTATCGAAAAATGTGATTGAAAAGAAAAGAGAACAAAATGTATTTTGGAAAAAATGGAGATCGAACAAGGGCTTGACGTTGAAACTGCATTTTGTATAGATTGTGGTCAATTTGGTGTTAAATTCTTGCGTGAATCTTTGAAAGTGTAGGTAAATCTCTTACACATCAGATATTAATCCAATAGTCTTGAGGTCCAGAATAAGGTAATCAATTATTCGCTTGCATATTAATTCCATAATATTTGGAATTCTTTCTTTCTAGTCACACGTACTAAGATATTGGATTGAGAAATGCCTGGTTTTAATCCAGTAGTCTTGATGGAATCACACTTAAATGGTAAATTATTATTGTATTTGCAATTAAAATTTTGTGATCATGATGATTAACAAAAGACAAAATTACCTAAGACCCTTTTTTTAAAGATTACAATTCAAAAATAAGGGGATAAAGTTTACATTTCAAAATTCAGGTGATAATTATATTTTATAATTATAATTATTAAAAATTTAATTAAACCTATCAAAAACCCCCAAATTCCCAATTCATCCATAACCCTATCTTAATCATTCTCTATACTCGTCTCTCTACTCTCTCCCTTACCGTCATCGCTGTTAAGGAGCACCTGTTGCTGGAGTGCATCGTCGCAGTTGTCTTTCCTCTCTCTCTGAACGACAGCATCGATCAACTGGGCGACGATGTCGGCAGCGACGAACTGGGTGACGATTCACAGCGACGATGCTACGGTGATGAACTAGGTGACAATGTGTCGACAGATGTAGGCGACGGTTCACAGCTCTACAGTAGTTCATCACCGCTGTAGTGTTAGTCCGTGCGCGACTGTTCATCTTCGCTGTGCACGGTACGATCCATTAATCTTTTTTTTTAAATTTTTGATGCGGTGGTTAGGTGCGATGGTACTTAGTGGTGGTGAGTTCGGTTGAGGTTAGGCATGGTGGTGTGCGGTGCTATGTCCGGTGGTTGGGTGCGGTGGTGTGTGTGGTGTGGTGGTGTGTGCGATGTGTAGTAGGTGCTGTACGGTGGTGTGGGGTGGGGTGTTATGGTGGTGACTAGTGTTATATGCGGTGGTAGGTATGTTGGTTGCAGCTACGAGCATTGGATCTTCGTCTTGGTTGTTTGTGACCAATTTTGTGTTGATTGTTACTGATTGTGAGATTTATCTTGGTCACAGTTAGTCACACCGAAGACAAAGTTCGTCATGATTAATCCATCTCCTGTTGATGTTGAATTGGGAAGTTCATATAAGTTGGTAACTTGTTCATGGAAAATGCTGGGGGGGTGTAGGTAAGCTCCTCTCTGATGTTAAGTAGGGTGCAGCCTGATATCCATTTCATTCTGGATTTGGAGAAGGTATGACTTGGGTTGTAGGAAGCATCGACGATACAAAAGGTGCAGTTTCATTCGATGCCCTTGGTTATTTGTGGTGACCCTATGCGATCAAGTATGTGTTTATTGTGACTATTTGTGACCAATTTTATATTGATTGTGACTTGAGATTGATCTAGTCACAGATAGTTACACTGAACACAAATTTGATCACAGTTGAATACAAACTTGATCACAATTAGTTACAGATGACACGTGTCAGCGAATGGGGTGGTGGTAGGTGGATCCATGGGGGTGGCGGTGTGATTTCTAATTTTTAATTTTTTGAAAATTTTTAAGTTGTCAGAGCGGCAGTCGGAACATTATCGGAACAGTCGTCGGAGCGACCGTCGAAGCCGATGGCTGTTTCTGGTGGAGAGGTGGAGTGAAGGTGGTGTAGTGAGATGACACGATGAGGTAGTTGAGGTGCCATAGGTAGAAATAATTAAAGTATATTATATTGTATTTTAATATTTAATAAATTTATTTGCCACCTGATTTTTGAAATATTTTAATGAGTTTGTTATTTATGAAATGTGATCTTTAAAAATAGGAGTTATGTATTGTTCCCTTAACAAAATTCAGATCACGTGCGAGTGGTAATGGTGGATTTTGAACCTAATTCAAATGTTGAGGCCCACTATAAATTTATCCACCAAAGAATTTATATAACATGTCATCGATTTTTAATATAAGATGAATAAAGATACTCGATAGATCATTCATGTTTTATACTTTCTAAAGGTAATAAATATATAGAAAAGTAAAATGGGAGGTAAAAATCTGTTTTTGAGTGAACATAGGAAATCTTTATGGAAAAAAATCTCAACAAAGGTTTTTGTATTTTTTAAAAAAGATTGGGATGACTAAGACTTTTACTCTAACTTATTACACCCCATTTATTAGGATTATGCTATAGGTACATAAATCATAACATAATCCTTCACATAAGGGACAAGTGGCGCCCCCCCCCCCCATTGGAGGGGCACAGAGGGAGAGGCACCACTTGCCCCTTATGTCAACCCTTGTATGAAGGGTTATATACCCATAGGATGATTCATTTCATTATAAGCGTGTACCTAGGGTCTCAATTCTCATTTTCTTTATAAATAAAATTTCAATTTTATAATTTCATCGTAATTTCTTCATTAATAAGTTTTCAATTTTTAAAATTTGTCGCTATTTAGTAGGGATAAAAATCATATTTTTAGTAGATTTTAATAAAATTGATGAAATATTTGATTAAAAAGTTGTGGATCACATGAAATATATGTAGTTAAAATGAGTTGTTAACTTAGATTTAAATTAAAATCTGAATTTTAGTTTTTATCAAACATGGTATTTAAAATAACTCAGGGTGCTCTGATTGCGAACATGGAATTTGAAGGGAAAGAAAATAAATTTTAGGTAATTCAATTGCCTAGAACTTATTTGTATTTAAATTATCAATTAAATGTGTTTGCTTGATTTAGCTTTTAACTTAGAAAATATTATATTTTTCTATTTTTTATTGGAGGGTAGATGAGAAAGATGTTACAAATGAGAGAGAGAGAAAGTGAGAGTGAATTACATGAAAAATAAAAATCATCACTCCTTAAAGAAAATATTTTCCTCGCTTTCAAAGAAAATATATGTTCACGTGACTAAAAGTAGAAAATATGATCACGTGACAAAAGGGCTTGTCGGGGGTTGGGTCAACCTTTCTCACCTCGTCAGGTAATTTCCCGTCTCGTACCCTCTTTATTACTCGTTTAAGGATGTGCGGGTTAGGGGCAAGGAGGGGCCTTGCCCCGTTTACTACCATTTTAATTTTTCTTAAAAAAAATTTTGATAATCATTTTGTTGTCCATATTCATTAAATTGAGACAATAATATATTTTTTAATTTTTTAAAAGTTAAATTATTCAAATNAACTGTTTTAGTTGTCTGGGCAAGTGGGCGACGGTTAACAGTCCGAACAGTTGGCCCATATATTTTTTTTTTCAATTTAAAATTATTTTTAATTCTTTCTTTTTATGATAAAATTTAATTTTTTAAATTTTAAATTATTCTTTGTTAATTTAATTTTTCCAATTTTAATTAAATAATATTGATATTATTTATTTAATTTTCATAATTTCCTTCTGTTTAATTTTTTTAATTATAATTTTTTTTGAAGTAGCTTTAAAATTTATTAATTGTTTATTTTTTGATTGAAAATTATTTTTTTAACTATTAACAATCGATGTTTTAAACAGTCGGCCTAAAGACCCCTTTTTTCATTTTAAAATTATTTTTAATTCTTTTCTTTTTATGATAATATTTAATTTTCTAATTTTAATTATATGATATTTATATTCTTTGTTAATTTAATTTTTTTCATTAATTCTTAATTTTCTATATTTTATTTTCTTTAATTTTTTTTTGTCCGTAATTCAGTTCGCTTAATATTTTGGCTAATTCCATTATCTATTGTTGAAAGTTCTAATATTTGAATTTTTGCAGGATGGAGTACCATCTAACTGTAGAGTTGAGACAAATGACGAGAAAATGTATGTGGAAAAGTAGCTTTGACAGTTTTACTACTGTGTTAGAGTTGCTGGAATTAGAGCATGCAGATATCCTACAGTGATCCTTCACGTGGCTCTTGCATCAGTTGAGAGATGTACAGTACTCCGGACAGATTATTGTTACATTACTATGTTGCCCCTTAGGCCAGTCGACAACAATGCCCTTCATTTCGATCTCGGGGCCAAGGTCAGTCATTTCTCCTTGTTTGAGTTTGCCTTCATGATTGGACTGGGGATAGCAGGTGACGAGGCAACTATGGACGGTACCCAAAAAAGTAATTGGTTGTACAAGATGTATTTTCAGGGACATGGGACTGTGCTTCTACCGTAGTTGATCGGCACAATCAGGTTATACGACCAAATATTGGACAGATTAAAGTTATGACTAGTCTACATCCTTGAGAGCGTGTTGAGATGTTCATAAGAAGATTACGATCGACCTTTTCCATTTGGAAGTTGTTGATGACATCGATGTCTTCAACAAATATCTGTAAGGTTGGAGATGTTTTGATGACACCATTCACGTATTCACTAGATCACATTCGAAGCCCAATGGGTCTACGCGTAAGTACGATACTTCTGGATTGCCCCTGTTATGCATTTAAATATTTAACATAATCAACGTTAAAATATTTTTTATACTGAATTTATATATAATAATTATATGCGTTGCAAATCTGGGCATATAAGACTGTCCCCCTCTTGTGTACCTGGTTTGCTAAGTGGGGAGAGACACGTTGCCCTTGGATGCATTATTGGCGAGAATCCTGAGCAGACGGATGTCCATCTGGCAAACAGTTAGAAGCCTTCCTCGACGGCCCTCAGGTAAGTGTTCAATTTATGTTGAAAGTCGTTTCAAAATTCCATCACATGATAATTAATTAGTTGAACCATCACTATATCAGCTTGAAGTCCTAACTGAGTTGACGTCGTTGATGGAAGAGGGTCGAGGTTTTGTGCGGGAATAGCTATTCCGCATACTCGACACGACCAGATGTTCAATTCCATCCTGGACCAAGATTTGGTATATGAATTGAATATAATTTATTGATTATCGTTTTGTATGAGTTAGCATAATTTAACTAATTAATAGTTCTTAATGGTGTTCAAAATTACAAATTGTAAATATCAAACATTTAATTTTTTATTTATTAGTCAGATAATTTTAAATATTATTCAATTATTAGCGAAATCATTACACATCAGTCTAAGTGTCATTTAGAGAAATTTGACTTGTATAAAATTGGCGAGTATGCCATGTTGTTCTGCTCCTAGTCGAGAAAACTTTTCGGTAGATGGTATTCTAGATGTACGTGGATGTCCAGGACCACGTAGTTCAACTTCAGGTGGCAACAAATTATTAAGTGGGAGAATATGGTCAGGAACTTCCCACTCGACTTCCATTCGCCAGAGAAAATATAGTCTCAGTGTATGCTGCTCTCTAATAACCAGCCATGTAATAAGGAGAAAATACGGTTCTTGCTGCAAAGCCTCTAAACATAGCCACTGCGATTGCATCTTCACATGGAAAACTCTCTAACTGAAATCGACTACAAATACAGGTGTTATCAGTCAAGTCCACTATGTATACCATATTACGTGGATATTTCACGGAGAAGCGTAACTAAGCAAGTGGTTCCACATTCAACTTTCTCGCAACCTCTACAGCCTTGAAGAGTTTATCCTCCTGAGCCGGGGTTAGCACGCTCGTGCAACTTTGTAATTCCGTACGTCGGTCCTGAAACCACTGCTGCAGTTTGTTACGAATGTTCTCAATCATTGAGATGATATATAACTCTCAATCCTTTTGGAACAATGCATTAAGAGACTCCGCATTGTTTGAAGTCATCATATTGTATCGACGTCTTGAAAAATATAATCTTGCCCAATGTTCAATTCTCATTTTCGTTAGATATTCCCACGCCGGGAATGATTTACTCCATATTTCCACCATGTATTTATTGCACTTTTCGACACTATAAGATTCGACCGCTCCCCTGAACAATGAAACGACATATTTGTCCCGATACTTAGTTTTTCAAGTTGCCTTGTATATGGTATATGCAATATCCATGATGTACCTCGAAAACAATTTCAGCGATACCATTTATTATAGATGGTCCCTAGTCAATTACAAAGGTAAGGTCCTCAACTTCCCCGATTACTTCTCTCAACTTTGTAAAGAACCAACACATTGGAAAGATCATTCTCGCTATCGACTATATCGAATGCAAGAGGGTAAATTTGGATGTTGGCATCTTGACACGTAGCAATAATTAACTTGCCTCCATATCTCACGCGCAACACACAACACAACATCTTTCTTTCCACAGTCCACTCTTTGTTTCTCTTGCTGCTCACTCATCTCTTCTCTCTTCACAAAATGCAAAAACTAAACACAAGTATATATGCTAAGCTATTGTCGGTGGAGGAGACTTCAACAAAATTCTAGATAAATCCTTCAATGGCGGTGGAGGATGGAAAGCTCTAGAATGGAGGTGAATTGTTTTCCTTCTTCTAGAGCTAGCTACAAGTGGAAAAATCTAGAATCTTTCTAAAGTCGGTGATGATGTTCAATTCTTCCCTTCAGCACCGCATTTTCATTTTGACTATTTTGTGTTTGTGAATTTGTACGTACCTCAAATATCTAGCTCTTTTGTACTTTTATTTTCATCTATTTCTAAGTTAGTAAACTTGATACTAGATTTCTTATCTCTGTTTGACTTCTTTATTTGTGTTTGTGAATTTGTACGTACCTCAAACTCTTGTTGTCTCGGTCGAATATCCTCTGGTGTTGTTTGATGCACACCCGTTTGCTAAGGACTTTGTGTTGCTCTAGTAAACTCCTTTTCATCACTTGATTCTTATACATCTTTTGTATTCTCGGGATTTGGTTGTGCTTTTGTGATCTCCTCTTGCAATTTGTCGTCTATTTTTCTTTGAATCTAGTAGCTCAAACCTCTGCAGTGTCTGCTAAACATATTATTCTTTGAGCACTTCTTCTGAATCTGGTAGTTCCTCCATTTGCGGAGTTCACGAAGTAGACTCTTCATGAATCATGATGTCCTCTCCCGAGTCATCGATCCAATCATCATCACAATTCATTTGTTCAGGCAAGACCACTACAAACAATGATTCATCCTTTAAACATGAATTTGATTTCTTTTCTCGAGCCTATTCAATTTCTATTGTAGATGACTCTATTGACCTATGCTCGATCTTATGTTTTGATTATAACAAACAAACTATTGTTATCTCTAATATTTATATTTGAGTATTCATTGTTATATGTTGCGAACTTGAAAGAAATCGTGCATTCACAATCAAGCTTGGAAATCGATAATTCTCAATCGAGCACTAGCGCAAAAAACAATCGAATACAAATCAAGCACTTGCGCTAAGTTCAAAATCGAGCAACAAATCGTGCACCCATGCCATATCTATCGAAGATATTAAAACTATATGTTTGAATTCACTTGTAAAGGTAAAATATTTCAATTCTTAGCAATGAATCACAACAAGCCCGTGAGTTAAATTTTTATGCACGATATAAACTTTTCACAAAAACGCTCGTATAAAATTATTTTCGATATGACAAAAATCTTTCCTTGAATTTTAAATCATTTACCAATGACATTTATTTTGAAAAGATAAGTGAATGTGTCCCTCTAGAATTTATACTTGCTAAAATAATCAAGAAAAGATAAAACCTGAAATTTCTACTCTGGCGGACGTCTGGTGGTCCCAACGGTCAAAATTTTAACCGTTTTGGTTTTTGTCGCACCACAGCTAGTTCATTCATTCGGTTCAGTGGCAGAAGTCTGGTGGCGATCATCCAGTTGGCTATAAATACCACATCACTTTACATTCAAGAGCATTCAAGTGAAATATGAGCAAATTTGTATTAATTTCTCATCTCATTTATTATTAAATCATTTTAGCTTTGAAAAACTTTTGATCAAATTAACTTTTGAAAATTATTCTATACATCAAAGCTTTTCATACCTAATACTTGAGTTTCATTTATTTTTATTTATTAAAGTGTTAGTCTATTTCTCTTTTGGTACTTAATTGTCATCATATCATTTATTTATAGAGAAGTTTCAATTTGTATAATCAATTTTCTTTAAACTTGTGGTGATGTTGAGGTCTTATAAAGCTCAACGTTGTATAAGGATTGGTGTTCCTTGTTTGTCACCGAAATCTTTGTAAATGGTTGGATTAATAGTGAAATTGGTTTTGCTCGTGTCGGAGAACTTGGTAACGGAGGACGTAGATCATTGCGTTGGATCGAACCTCCATATTATATTGTTTGCATTATATATCACTCTTTACTTATTGCTTTCATATTCTTGCTTATTATTTAAATTAATCCATCTAGTTATTACGTGCTTGACCTTAGATTATTTTTTTGAAAAAGTTTTAAAAATCAATTCACCCCCTCTTGGTTAGCTATTCTTGGGCTATTAATTGGTATCAGAGCGAGGTGTTCATTTTAAAATTAAAATTTTACAATATCGAGCAATGACTAACCACAACAACCTTCAAAATCGCGAGGGCCATTCCACAAATAGACATCCATTATTTGATGGCACAAATTATAATTATTGGAAAGCTAGAATGATGATTTACATTCAATCAATAGATTATAATATTTGGGAAGTCATTGAATATGGTCCTTATGTAACTACCAAGATTATTAAAATTGATGGAAAATTCTTTCAATCTATTCCTAAACCTAGAGAAGAATATGATGAAGATGATAAAAGAAAATTGTCCTTGAATGTTAGAGTTAAAAACCTACATTATTGTGCCTTAGATGGAAATGATTTTAACCGTATTAGCATATGTGACTCCGCATATGATATATGGCATGCTTTAGAAGTCACTCGTGTTGGCACTAGNTATGTTAGTCAAGGAATTTGAGAATTTCTTTATGAAACAAGATGAATCTATTGTTGATATGATTACTTGTTTTACCGATATTGTAAATGGTCTAAAATAATTCAATCATAAATTTACTAACGGTAGACTTGTAAGAAAAATGCTTAGGTCACTCTTGGGGGAATGGAGCCCTTTAACGATGTTGATAGAGAATACATCTCTCTTGGAAGAACTCTATGGAACCTTGATGACCTACAAACTTAACTGTGCCGAAATCAAGGAGAAGACAAGGAAAAGCAAAGAGGAATCAAATGAGGCTCCTAAACATTAAATTGCTCTAAAAGCGGCACTTGATGAAGAAACAACAAATAGCAACATGAGCGATGAAGAGCTCAATGACTTGGTGCTTCTTGTCAAAAAATGGAGAGACTTTTGAAATAATCGAAAGTTTTAAAAGAAAGAAGAAAGAGCGAAGAAATAAGCAAGAAAAATGTTTGTTATGATTGTGACAGACCCGATCACAAGAGAACCGAGTGTCCAAATAAAAAGAAAAAATTTCGAGAAAAAGACACTCCAAGCAACATGAGATAAAAGCGACGATGATGATTGGAAAAAAAATGAAAGCCAAGAAGAGATCATCAACATGTACTCATGGAAATCGATGATGAGGTAAATTCTATTGAAAAATTCTCATATGATGATTTATCTTCTTCTTATGATGAAATTTTAGAAAAATTTAAAAAATTCGCTCTTAGTCATTCTATTCTTAAAAAGAAACATAAATTATTAAAAAGTGAATTGGAGAAAAGTTTAGAAACTAAAAAGAAAAATATTGATTATTATTCATTGTATAAAGTATATTGTTTTTTAAAAGAAAATATTGAATACTTGACTAAAATTGTTTTTAAATTCACTCAAGGAAAGAAGAATTTTGATTTAATGCTTGGTGATAAAAAATGTGTTTTTGATAAAGGAGGCATTACATATAAACCATCTTTGAAACAAAAATCTTTCAAAAATTTATTTGTCAAGGCCTCAAATCATTTCTCTCAAAAACTACTAGTGGCTTTTGCAACAAGGATGTACATATTGCCTACAATTGTCTAACAAAAAAGAAGCTACACTTTGAAAGTAAAAACACGTGAACTCGAGGATCCACTAAAACTAACTACGAAGGACCCAAACTTGTGTGAGTACCAAAAATCAAAAGTTGAATTATTATTGTAGGTACCAAAGAAGATAACGAGCAAATGGTTCTTGGATAGCGGGTGTTCAAATCACATGACCAGAGATAAAACTCTACTATCGAATTTAAAAAACAAATGATGGAGGTCATGTCACATTTGGAGACAATGCAAAAGGAAAAATCATCGGAATTGAAAACATTGGTAATCATCTCTCCCCTACCGTTGAAAGTGTACTATTGGTAGATAACCTGAAATATAATTTACTTAGTATTAATTAATTATGTGATAAATGTTATCATATTAAATTCGATTATTGTAAATGCCTCATTAAAGATGCTATATCTAAAGATGTATTGTTTATTGGAAGTCGAAAAGATGTTTATATCATAAATATCGATTTTGAAAATGATGAAAATTTTTTAGTAAGTTTGAAAGAGGATACTTGGCTATGACATAGGAGATTAGGTCATGTTGGCATGGATCTTCTTTAAAAAATCTCCAAAAATAGTTTTTTCAAAGGTTTACCAAATTTGAAATTTGAAAAAGATAA
>CAIGRB010075751.1:8680-25180 GCA_903798255.1 Fraxinus quadrangulata
AAAAAAAAAAAAAAAAAAACTCTTTAGCTTTAAAGCAAGCTCCTAGAGTATGGTATGAAAGATTGAGCAAGTTTCTTCTTTCAAACGGCTTTTCAAAGGGTAAAGCAGATTTATGCTGTTGATATTATTTTTTGTGCAATTAATATTTTTCTTGTGAAGAATTTTCTAATTTTATGAGCAAGGAGTTTAAAATGAGCATGATGGGTGAACTCAAGTTCTTCCTTGGACTCCAAATCAAACAAACTAAAGATAAAATATTCACCGGTCAAAATAAGTACATCTTGGACACGCTCAAAAAGTTTGAAATAGAAGAGTTGAAACTAATGAATACTCCAATAATCTCATCAATCAAATTGGATAAAAATGATAGAAGTACCTCAGTAGACTTCTAAATCTTGAGATATGATCGGATCTCTCCTTTACATAACCGTAAGTAGACCTGATATTATGTTTAGTGTGTGCTTATGTGCTATATTTCAATCTAATCTAAATAATTATACCTTAGTGCCTCTAAAATGAATTTTTAGATATCTTACTAGCATTAGAACATTATGTCTTTGATATCTTAAGAGCAGCTATATTAATTTAGCTATTCGGATGTCGATTGGGCCAGCTACACAATTGATCGTAAGAACAATAGCGGAACTTGTCACTTTTTAGGTTTTGCACTAGTATCACGATTTAGTAGGAAACAAAATCATTGCATTGTGTACCGTCGAAGCCAAATATATCCCAACCATTAATTGTTGTACACAAGTTTTATGGATGAAACAAACACTAAGTGATTATCACTTATCATTCGATCATATACCTATCACGTCTCATAACACTAATACCATAAACTTATCAAAAATCCAATCTTGCATTCTCGAATTTAGCACATTGAAACTAGGCCCTTGTTTGATACTCTATTTTTTTTTTTTTTTTAAATAAATTTTTATAAATTTTATTTTAAATTACAATATTTAAANTTTCATTTAACTAATGATTTCTAAGTTTGGTATACTCCTTTTTACGAGGATGTGATATTGAGCAATAAATTTTAGCCATTGGTTGGTCCCCATTATTTTTAAAATACATTTTTCTCTCTTTTATTTTCAATTACACATTTTCAATAAAATAATAAAATATACAATCCAAAAATGTTTCCTTCATATACAATCCAAAAATGTTTCCTTCAATTTTAACCACACATTCTTTATTAATCTACTGTTCTAAAATACATTATACACTAAAAATGGGGCTCAAACAGGCCCTAGATACCACTTCTTGAGAGATCATGCACAAAATGGGGATATTTTATTAGAATTTGTGAATATAGAAAAATTAATTTGTCAGCATTTTCACTAAACCTCTTACACTTGATAAATTTTCATATATTCAAAGAGTTTTGGGCATTATTGATGAAATTGATATATGTGGCTAAATTGTATATGTTTTAATAATTAATTTTATGTGCACTGTTGGTTGAAGTTGTCTTACCACTTTGAAATTCATATTCTCTATTAAAAAGGGAGATGGAAGATTGCCGAACGATCAATGCACTTGTCCGAAATGACAAACAATCCAAAGTTTTCACATATGGACATCCGAAAATTGAAGATAAACGTCCAGAATGTTGAGTTTTCAGTTTTTAAAAAATGATTCAAACCTCATTTGTTCACCACTTCCATTCATTTCTTGTCTTCACCTCTCTACATCCACTCTTAATCTCATCAAATCCACCTTCAATCTTCATAATCTTCCCTAGGTTTCAAAAACCCATCATTTTTTACTTCAAACCTATCGAAACCCCAATTGTTATCCATTAAAACCTCAAAATCTCACCCTTTTGGTGGAAGTCCGAACCCTACCACTCCACACTCTTCCAACCACCTTTTAAACAATGCGAGGGTAAAGATATCAGGTAAACATCGTAGAAGATAGGAGAGGCTACCAAATTCTCCATAGGATAAAGAACCAACAATGCCCAAAAACCCTATTGATAAATCTCCTATTCTCATCGGTAAGAATATCGATTTTGCTTCATTTACCTTTAAATCTCCTTCATTTCATACTGAGGAATACTTTATTAGCAATGGCTGGACCTTAATTACTACTATAGAAGAAATACCTATCCAAACTTTATAAATGATTTGGAGAGCATAACGTGTTTTCTCAAAGGTAAACGAATCAAAATTACTAAAACCCTCCTTTGAACTTTACTTGAGCTTGTGGAGTGTGAAAATCAAATTTTTTTTGCATATGGCTCATCCAACTCTTTCGGGTTATAATCCAATTGAGGTTTGCCGTAGTCACCAGTAGAAATTTCAAACTTCCTATCAAATTTAACCAATTCTCTCAACCGTGCAAAGGTTTGCACAACACATTTCCAACGTAATCCTTCCTAGGAAAGGTCACCGCGATGAGGTTACTCATTTTGATCTTTTCATTCTTGGCATTTTCTTAGTTAGGTGTAAATTAGATTTTACAACTATCGTAATTGGCAAAATTAAATTGTTCATTCTGCCACCCACATTAAGGCCTTACCCTATGGAATGTTTCACACCAAAAACTTTAAGCATTTTGAAGTATCTTTGAATGGTGAGGTTTACATTTCACTCTATCCTATCAATACAATTAATATTCAAACTCTAAGATGAATAAAAATTTCCAAGGAGTAAGGGCAATGGAAGGCTCGAACTAAGGGTTTTGACATGGAGTCGGGTCCATCAACTCTTCGTCTTAAAGGGGATGAAGATGCGGTCAGTGATAATTATGAAGACGATGATGTGCCACTTTCTCCTAGCCCTCCTCATGACGTCCAGAACTTGAGTGTTCCTCATCCTACCTCCAATTTCACATTTATTGAAGATCACTACAATATCTTGAATGGGCTTATTGGCTTTTTTACCAGTTCAGTCGATGGACTTGCCAGTTTGTTTCACCAAATGTTTGTGTTAGGTATTTGATGTAATTGGCAAGTTTGTGAACAAAAGGGATGAAATTAATATGTTGTAAAAGTCAAGAAGTAGATTTCAAATAGTAAAAATTACGTTGTATTAGGTCTAGGGTTCGAGAATAAATAAAGAAAGATAAATGACGCCGCAATTTCGCTAGACTGTCAGAAAC
Source organism: Fraxinus quadrangulata (assembly GCA_903798255.1). Classification (NCBI taxonomy): domain Eukaryota; kingdom Viridiplantae; phylum Streptophyta; class Magnoliopsida; order Lamiales; family Oleaceae; genus Fraxinus; species Fraxinus quadrangulata. The sequence goes on from CAIGRB010075751.1 coordinate 11,792, forward strand.
AGAAACATTGTCGTCCGCCTGTCGCTAGGACTTCGCTCGAGCGACAAGGTTATCTGGAGAATCTTTTAATTCATTTTAAAGGCTTTTTATCCAGCCTATTCATTCATTAACCTACATATAAATACCAGAACGCCTTTAAACATTTTTTTACAAGGTTGAACATTGAGAAAATACATACTCTCCATATCATCTTCAAAAAATTAGCTTTCAACTTTCGTATGTGATTTATTCTTGGGGGTAAAAATATCAAATCCATAATCTAAATACCAAACTGCTACTTCCTACATATCTGTCCATAGTGCTGAAGATCAAGGAAAGGTGACTGAAGTTCCAATCGTTGAAGAACGCGGAGTTCTTCATTGATCCACAGGAGATAGACGAATTTATAAAATCGGGAGTCGTTGTAGGAGCGCACAATCCAGAAAGGCTTTGAAAACTGTAGTTGGGAGTTGGTGAGGGAGCACGAAATCCAGGAGAGCTGTGGGAATTGCAGTCAGGAGGTCAGAAAGTACTAATGATAGTCGAGTCTGGCGAACTGTAAGTTCTAATTTGTTTATAGTGGATTTTTGACTAGAAAAGTGTCAAGAGTTTTTACCCTGTTGGAGTTTGTTCGTGATCATTTCTTGTGTTTATTTATTACTTTCATAACTGCGGTATTTCAACATAGAAAAAATTGAATTATATGATTAACCATTTAGATATAATTAATAGTGATTTGTTGCTAATTAATTATTAAGTTTGTAATTTCGCATAATCACCTATTTACCACTTCTCTAGGTATAGTTTGGGTCGAACTTCGTAATTTCAATTGGTATTAGAGCTTTATTTTGATTCCTGACCCTTAATTAATTATAAATGAGTCAGTCTTTGTCCGTGTCTCCATTTTTCAATGAAAGCAACTATGCTTATTAGAAAGTTCGAATGAGAGCTTTTCTTAAAGCATTGGATGAGCGTTCAAACTGGGTGGACTGTACCTTCAACTACTTTTGCTGGTGCAGCTACACTCACTAATATTTCACCCTGGATTAAAGATGACTTAGCTGAGTGTAACAGAACAGTAAGGGCCTTCATGCCTTGTTCATGGCTGTATCTGCTAAAACGTTTAGGAGAGTATCGATGTATGAAACTGCTAAAGATGTTTAGAAAATATTAGAAACCACACATGTGGGAACTAAAATTGTTAAAAACTCTAAATTGCAGATATTGACCTCCAAGTTTGAAGAAATTAGAATGAATGGTGATGAATCGTTTGATGAATTCTATGCGAAACTTAATGATATAGTTAATTCCAGTTTCAACCTAGGTAAAAAGATCTCCGAGTCTAAAATTATTAAAAAAGTCCTTAGATCCCTACCTAAAAGGTTTAATGCGAAGCTTAATGATTTAGTTAATTTGAGTTTCTACCTTAGTGAGAAGATCTACGAGTTTAAAATTGATAGAAAAGTTGTTAGATCCCTACCTAAAAGGTTTAGATCTAAAGTCACCTCAAAGAAAGTAAGGTACGATAGAAGAACTCGTATGATCCCTTCAAACCTATGAACTCACCACATCTCAATCGAAAAAGGTTAAATCCATAGCCATGAACACTATTAGGGAAGAGAGAGTGAGTCAACTGATGCTCAGTCTCTTAGGGACGACGAATAGCTTATTTCGTTAAAACATTCTAAAAGGTAATGAGGAATAGGAGAAAACCTCAAGAACGGAAAAAATGATGTCCTTAATAAATTCTCAAACGATAAGCCTGAGAAGAATAACCCTAGGAGTGCTAATAAGAAAACCCAATCAGTTAGATTCCATGAATGTCAGGGTTTTGGTCACTATAGGAATGAATGTCCTAACTTGAAGAATAACTTAAATAAAGGAAGTCGTAAGCAGTGACCTTGAGTGATGATGAATCAGTTTTGAGTGCTCAGAGTGATATCTCTAGAAGTGAGGATGAACAAAATTTTATGGCCTTCATATCTATAGCTATGATTGAATCCGATAAGGAAAATGAAAAGGTTGAGAATGAAAAGCGTAATGAAAAATCGGAGGAAGAGTTTGAGGATGAGACTGATATTCATGAGTCTTATCGAGAATTATTTTAGGAGAGTCTTAAAATAAAAAAGGTCAATAAAGTTGTACTGAAAAAGGTAAATGAACTTGAAAGAGAGAGATAAACTCAGGTGACCTTCAGAACTCTACCAAAAATCAGAATGAGATGAATCTTGTTAATGAGAACTTAAAAACCAAAGTTAAATTTTTAACAAGTGATCTTGAAAAATCTAATACTCAACTTCATTCTTTCATGAGTGGTACCCAGAAACTCGATAATCTGTTAGGGATGAATAAGCTTGCTGGAAATAGGCATGGTCTGGTAATACTACTGCTAGTACATCTAAGACCACGTTTGTCCCAGCCACCAACAAAGCTTGGAATATTGTTAATCTTGAACCCAAGGGCAAGAATATCTTTAGATCAAGACCTACTAGATAACGTATGGTCAATCATCCTATATATCGGCAACAACTTCCGAGTAGGTTTAAACTTAGGTTTATTCCCACATGTCACCATAGTGGTGCACTGGGGAACACAAGGCCTAGGTGTCGTAAACTTGCGACTAGAAGTAAGACGTAATATCAATGCAACCCATTTGTGATCGAATATGCATTCATTTGATCTACATTGTCATTTCCATGACTGTTCGGTTTAAGGTGGATTATTGAATATATGTTTCTTCATGCACCATCTACACATCACACACTGTGATCTTGTGAGTGAGCCTAGATCGCATGTGTGAGATTTGAGATGGCTGACATCTGTTGGTAATGTGACATTGAATGTAAATTGACCTTCATTTCGATGGCCTAAAATTATATATAGTCCCCCTATAATAAAAAAAAAACATAAAAGCTTGGTTCATGTTATACTCTTGTTCGAAGCCTATTTGACTCGAGCAATTAAGCTCGAGTGGTTTCTCATAACCTGGTGCCTATAGTCAACTGATTTGAGTTACCGGCCTAAAGCTCGTTACATGAGTCAATTTAGTCGTTTAATGGACAAAAGTCTGCACATAAGATGCAATATTTGAGAAAAATGACATAAAAATTATATGCTCAAATTCATGAGGAGAAAAGAAAAATATTTGTGTAATTGAGCTCATTTTAAGGTTTAATCATCTTACGAGTTTGACTTTCATTAGTAAGGGAAAATACACCTTATGATATGAAACTGAAATGATGTGTTATGAGTTATAACTGCTTGAATTATTAGATTAACTTATTGAATTTCTTTTATACTTAGTACTGTTTCATATACATTTTACACTGGGTAATTGAGTTGTCTATTTCAGAAAACAGGTTTTCATAAGGGAAAAGCTGAATTCAATCAAGACAGTTATTGGTTGTGTCAGTCATTAAGTCTATAATTCTTTTTCACTACTACCTTGATTTATATTGTAGTTTTGTTACAAAATGTTAAAGGGGGAGCTTGTTAGGTATTTGATATAATTGGCAAGTTTGTGAACAAAATGAACTAAAATTAATATGTTGTAAAAGTTAAGGAATAAGTTGCAAATAATAGAAATTAAGTTGTATTAGGTCTAGGGTTCGAGAATGGAAAAGAAGGAAAAACGGTGCCACAATTTCGCTAGATTGTCGCCAAGACTTAGCTCGAGTGTCAAAATCGGAAACATCATCGCCCGCCTGTCGCCAGGATTTCGCTCGAGGAACACAGTTCATTCGCCTATCGCCCGGCTTTCACTCTAGCGACAGGGTTATCCGGAGAATTTTTAATTCATTTTTTAAGACTTTTTATCCGGTCTATTCATTCCTCAACCTACATATAAATACCAGAACGCCTTTGAACATTTTTTTACAAGGTTGAACATTGAGAAAATACATACTCTCCATATCATCTTCATAAAATTAGCTTTCAACTTTCGTTCTGTGATTTATTCTTGGGGATACAATTATCAAATACACAATCCAAATACCAAACTGTTACTTCCTACATATCTGTCAAAGTGCTGAAGATCAAGAAAAGGTGACTGGAGTTCCAGTCGTTAAAGAACGCGGTGTTCTTCATTGATGCACAGAAGATAGACAAATTCATAAAATCGAGAGTTGTTGCAGGAACGTACAATCCAGAAAAGGCTTTGAAAACTGCAGTTGGGAGTTAGTTTAGGAGCATGAAATCCAAGAGAGATGTGGGAATTGCAGTCGGGAGATCAGAAAGTACTAGTGGTAGTCGAATCTGACGGACTGTAAGTTCTAATTCATTTATAGTGGATTGTTGACCGGCAAAGTGCCCGGAGATTTTACCCAGTAGGGGTTTCTCCGTAATCATTTCTTGTATTTATTTATTGCTTTCATAACTGTAATATTTCAACATAGGAAAAATTGAATTGTATTATTAACCATCTAGGTTTAATTAATAGTGACTTATCGCTAATTAATTTTTAAGTTTTTAATTCTACATAATCACATATTCATCCCCCCTCTAGGTGTAGTTTAGGTCAAACTTCGTAATTTTAGCTTGCTCCACAAATCACGCTCAATGCTCAATAAAATGCACTCAATGCTCATCTCAACACACTCTTTCTTCCTTCGTCTCCTCCGGCGTACTAGATGTTATTAGTATTTTCTTATTATTATGTATTATGGAACCATTTTTATGGTCCTTAAACTTCATTATGCTTTTGACATTTCTTCACTTATATTTTGATATGCTATGAATGTAATGTATCTTCTCTTATTTTTACATATATTTGGATTATGTGTTTCATTAAGGGGGAATTCTATTATTTCCTATGGTTGTGTTAAAGTTTTGATCAGCAAAAAAAAAAATCAAAGTAGCCAACCTAGATAACTAATTGATCACGTATCGTATGCTTTCGAAAAGGGCAATTCTTCCCTAAAGCTTCAACCATGGCATGGCAGTAAGCATTAAGTCGGCCTAACCTCTCGTACAGCCTTATATGTTGCACTCTTGCTGTCCTCTACGCTATCTTTTCATTTATCCCAAAGGGGAAAAATACATGAGATGATATGCTTTAAGCGATAGTAAGTGAGATGATAGATGAAGTGCATTGAATGATCAGATGACATATTTTGATTCATATATATGCTTTAAATAAATGACTATTGGTTTGTAAAAAATAGGGAGAATATATGTAATACATGTTAAATTTAAGAATTTATTCCTTATCATTTATTATTACCTTGCAAATCATCTTCTTTATCATAATTGAAAAAGGAAAAATTGTTGACCTATAGTTGACTTTAACCTTATTATTTTGATCATAACAACTAAGTCAGTCTTGTTTTTCTAACAATTGAGTTTAAGCGATTATAATATTTAAAGCATTCGTTGATAAATCAATCGATCGTCTCCAAATGATCATAATCAAAACTATCATATTACAAATAGAATCCACAATGAAGATCAAGATTAAAGTCAAGCATTCAAGTCAAATCGTTTAATACTATAGCTTAAAAGTTAAACTTCAATTAAAGATCATAGACTATATCTTTTTGTTCAAATATAAAGGTACTAATACTTTGATCTCTAACAATGAAAGATTAAAACTCTAAAATGATTTTATGCACTAAAAGCCATTTCGATAATCACTTGCATAAAATATTTTGATCAAAGGTAAGATTGATTTTCAAATTATATTTGACTTAGATCATATTTTTAAAATATTATTTACCTTGAGAAAATAGTTGAAAACATTTTCCAAAAGTCTATGTTTTTTAAAACATTCAAGTCATATCAAACGAAATGAAAATGAGGAAATTTGGTGAAGATAGACAATCGGCAATAACTAGGCAGACATCAGCCTATCTCATATGTTAATTTTTTTATCGTTGTGATTTTTTACGTGTAACGGCTAGTTTAAAGAGATTTTTTTGGGCAAATCATTTGAGTTTACATTACATTTAATTCATCTACTTATTCACGTTGAAAAATTTTGATTGATTGATTCAAATTTTGAAATCATTATATTCATTCAAAAATTTCTCGTCTAACACGTGAGCTATCATTTATTGTTACTCATTGAAGTGTTAGTTTCTCTTGATGCTTAATTTATTTGTATCATTTATTAAGAGACAAGATTCATTGTAAAATCATTCTTCAAACTTATGAGTTATATTAATGTCCTTTGAAAGCTCAACATTAAATAAGGGTCAATGTTTCTTATTTGTAAGTCACCAAAAGTATTGTAAGGGTTTTGATTTTACCATAAATCAATCAATAGAGTGAAAAACCTTGCTCATGATGGACAGCATGGTAAGCGAGGACATAGGTAAATGGTTTGTGTTGAACCTCCATAATTATATCGTTTGCACTATCTTTCCTTTTACTTACCATTATTTTGTTTACATTTATTAATTGATTGATCTATTTGTTCTTAGATTGCTTGATTTAAGATTAATTTTTGAAAAATAATTCACTCCTTCTTGGTTAGTCATTTTTGGGCTATCAGCAAGCACTTATAATTCTTACACTTGGGAAAGAAGGAAAATGTTCTCAAGAAATTTAAAATCGAAATACCTTGATATTATGAATTTCTTTGTAAATTCTTCTTCGGCTTTGTATTTGTTCTCCAAAGCATTCCAAATTTCTTTAACTGAAATAGTGTCAGTGCAAAGATCATACAATCTATCGGATAATGCATTGAGTATATGACCGTGACAAATAAATTCATCCTCTTGACGTGTTTGCATCTCTGCTCTTACAACTTCAATATCTTCATTTGTTGGTTCCAAAAGCGGTGCCATATCAAGATCAAGTACGCAGAAAATCTTCAATGTCGTTAGGAGGAACTTCAATTTGTTTTGCCGCCAGGTGAAGTTTTATCAATCAAATCTATCCAATCGAACAAGGTCATGATTCATAACTTTGATGTTCACCATGGTTGTTTGTTTGATACTGTTGTAATATAATTCAAGAATAGGAAAAGAGAAAAAAAGAAAATATATAACAAGAACACCAAAAAATATGGTAATAAAGTTTAAACGCGTAATCATGTCTTCAAATGATATTTGTCCCCTTTAGAGTAATTTTGTGGTTAAAGAGACTCGGAGAAAACTCTTAGGCACTAGTGTTTATCTTTCAAAACTTGTAGAACACAAAAAGAGTTTGAATATATTTTGAGAAATAAAGAAATCTCTTTCTTGTATGGAATAAATTGTGTTAAGCGTCTAGAAATGAAAATTTATCTCTTATTTGTAAATTTCCATTCATACACCAAAGAGTGATACCAAACATTAATGAAAAGTTTTATCAAAAGCACCAAAAATTCAAGTCGTGAAACTAGCCTTTCACTAACCATGTGCTTGCATGACACAAAATGTCTCCATTTTCTGCAAACGTAGCTCATGCCTTTGCATGGCCAAGTCGCAAGTGGAAAAATGGAAACCTTCTTCAATTATCATCAATTCATTCCACTTCAAATCCCAATAGTGGCCCATTATGATTTTGAACAATTATATAACAGCTTTGTGTTGGTGTCATCATTGGGCTATAGTGACGGTGATGGTACGATGATGATGTTTCAAATTTGGATTATTGGTGGTGACGTGGTGGTATTGGCAACTGCATAAAAGTGATTCGTTGGTTGTGATGATGAGTATTATAACTAGGGGTGGTGGTGGTATTGAGTGTTTGGGTGGTGTGGAGGCCAGATGTGGAGGTTAAAGTGGTGGAAATATTCAGCGTCGACGGTGGTGCGTGGTGGTGTTTTGTTTGGGTATGCATTTGACGTTGTGGTGATGCTTGGTGGTGGGTGATGGTGGTGCCGGTGGTTCGATGGTGGACCATCATTGTAACATATTTTCTCCATTTTAGGTGATGGCTAATGTAATTGAACAAATGGGACTAGCTATTGGAACCTACTAAAAGGTCAATTTTTTTTTTATTGAATGGGTAAAGAAACTAGAGGAATTGCAAGCTAAATATAAGAGTCAAATTTTTACTATTAGTGGTTTCCAAAATTCATTATTTGTGAAAGAAAAAAATATCAGATGAAACATATTCTCAGTTCATTTAAAAACTATAATAATTCATTTTCCACATTTTAATAGTCATATGAAAATATTGTATCAAAAAATTATTTTTATCATACTATTCTTTTAGATAAAACTAACTTGTAAATGAGATTGAATCTTCAGAACTATACTTACATGTCGTGATGTATCTATTTATTCAATCACCATTTCATCAAACTTTTCTGTATTTTGTTGTAGCATGTAGATATTAGATTACGAGAAGTAAATGGAGGAAATGACAACACAAAATATATTTATCGTGATTGTATAATATTGAATCATGACTACGGTGAGCCACTTGTTGAGAAAGGTTGTGCAAAAACTAGTAAAGGCGTGTGCATGGAATGAACAAGGCAGTGGCCAAATGTTTGGCCTATACCACGACATAGGTCAAAGAGCCATGCGGTCGCACGGCCGCATGCCGAAAGTGATGCCCGATTTTTTGCAAATCTACGCAACCGCAGAGATTTGCTCTACGCGGTCGCATAGAGAAAATTTATAACCGTTGGGACAGTTTTCAATTTGAAACATGGCAGCTTTAGGAGGGTATTTCACAACTCTTCTATAAGTTTTGGCACTAATTCGTGGGGTATTGATCAAGGTCTATAAATAGGTTGCATGATGATCAATACAAACATATGAAAAATACTTGAAAATAGAGTGTTTATAATATTTATTCCACAAAGAAAGAGACCATTTCTTTCTTCTTCCATATTCATATTTCCCTTTGTGTTCTTGGAGTTTTGGATAATTACACTAGTGCTTAAGTGTTGAATTCTTTACAAGGCTTGATTAATCTTCCAAACCATTTACCGAAAAATCCCTTAAGTACCAAATTGCATCGAAGAGAGGTAAATATCGTTTGAGGACAATGATTACGTGTTTGAGCCTTTCTTGTCATTGAAGTTCTTAATTATTTGCATAGGTTTCTTCCAATCTTTTGTGTGGAAGATCAAATGACTACAAAAGGAGAGACTACGATATACGGAAACATCAGATAAGTTTATCTTCTTCTTTCGTTTGTTTCCATTGTTGAATTTAAGTTTGATCTTGGTTTCGTTCATCGTGTTGCTGGTCTTAATTTTGGTTTCTTCTCCATTTCCTCTCTTAGTGAAAAGTTCCCAACAGTCTCAAACGATATTTATGCGATGAAGAGTGAAACCGCCATGGCAACAACCACGATTGATGAATAAAATCTTATGTGGAAGAAATATTTTCCTTTGAAGAATGAAAGGATTCAATCTGACATCAAGTGTTCGACTTTAGTTATTATCATTTCGTCTTCTCAAATTCCATTTTGGTATGTCGAAATTATGTTCAATCTTCATGCACGCTTATATGGAGTGCATTTTAAATCTGATTATATGCATAAAACGGATTGAACATTGGTTTTAAATTTGGTTCTGACACATGATAACGGAAAAGGATTGGATATGTGGTGTGCAATATATTTTAATGGTCAAATAATGGCTGTTGATGGAAAAGAATATTTGAATGCCTACATTACTGTAATGTGAAAAGGTGAATTTATGCATGACCTTTTGTCCGAATTTGCACATTCTGGTCAAAATACATATGCAAGTGATTATTTGTCAGTTTATGGTTTGGATATCATGTTTAATAAGTAAATGCATTATTTCCTTTGTGGTTTTTAGTTGTTGACTTATGTCAATATGGAAAGTTTGAAAGAATAATAAGATTATGTCCAAGTAGAAATTATTATTTGGTAATGTGAATTAAGCAGCTTATTCACTTGGAAAAACTAAAGTAAAATATTATGAAATATTCTAGAATCAATTTAGATGAAAAATGTTACTTTCCAAAGTATGACTTATTCCTTTTGATGAATGTTGTTGCACATAAAAAATGAAATAGATATGTAATTCTTACTTTATCGCGACAATTGGGAATGGCTCATATGGATAATAATGTTGAAGTATGCTAACTATTTTTTGAAAGTATAAGAACTTTCATGATCATTCATTTTATTGGAATGTGAAAATGACANGAAAGGATACTGTAAGAAAATAATGCATAGTTTCGAAGATTATTCTTTGGAACAATTGCAGAAATATTTGCGCATTGATGAAGAGTCGAGAATGAGAGATAAGAATGAAAGTTCTCATGATGACACTTCCAAAGCCAATGCAGTAGAGAAAACTGAACCCCCAACAAAATCGAAAAAGAAAAAACCTTCAAGGAACTTTAATAAGTCCAAGAAGAAGACCAAAAGAGGTTGTTTTGTGTGTGAAGATCTGGACACTACGCAAACGATTATAGACACCGGAAACAAAATAACTCTGAGGGTAAGGTGAACTCCATCCAAGAGGACAAAATTGTGACCACTGTAAACTAAATAAAGGCAATCAAGAGAAAGGTTCTTGGGTGGTGGTATGATACTTGTGCAACAATACATATATTATATGATAAATCGCGTATGATTGGAGAAGTGGCAATCTTGTGAATCGGGATGCTTAGCTACATTGATTGAATTTGACTTTAATCATGAAACCAATTAAGTTGGTTTATGCTTAAAAAGCATTATCGGCCTAAGTGATTACTTTGATCAAATTGTGTGTAATCAAAATTAAAAATAGTTGGATTGAAGCACATTGTGATTTAACGACCACTATCTGAAAGTACATAGACTTTCACAATCCATTCCATAAGAATATTATCTAAGTAATAAATAAACTAAACTATGAAAGAGTTGATGAACTCTAAGTTCAAGTGTAACCTAAATTGTAGGGGTTAACATTAATACTTATGAACTTATATGAAAGTTCAAGATTTGTGGACGCAACATTACTAGTTACACATGGATTCCTAATTGAGCAATTGTGGGGGTAATTTATAATAAAAGTTACAGATCTCTATACTTTTTAATCATAGAAAGAAATCTACGAAGGAGAAAATGTAGAAAACCCTTATACAATTATAAGGATGATATACACTAAGTCTAAATTGGGTGAAATTGGTGAAAGCCAACTAAGGCGTTTGAATATTTGAAGAAAATTCATATAATTGAAGATCATTGTAATGATTAAAATATGAGAATTGAATACCCATGCATGAGATCCACTAGTAAATTAATTGACTAGTGTAATGATTTGATTGAAATCCTCCAAACGTGTTTAGAAATCAATAAAGCTTTAAATAAAGCTGATGAGAAGCACTTTGCTTTATAAAAGGATTTATTGGTAGTGACAAGTTGTATCTTTCATTGGCTAGCTAAATTCATAAGATACTAAGTCACATATTATGGAAATTCTAGACATATATGTCTAAGACATGACTGCAAAATGAAATTAATCAAGAGTGAAATAATTTTTAGAATTATGAATAATCAATTGGGGATATAACGGATCCCGAGATTTAGTTAATTCTACTTCAAGTAGGATGAGGTTGAAATTCTTAAACCAAAAGGTCTATCAATGATGGCAACCCTACCTATCATTATTCAGAAGGTAATCCACAGGTTCAAAGGTAACAACAAGTCATTCGATATGTGGATAGTTTTAGCATTATTCAAATCTGTAAACAACCCTATCTTAGTAAAATAATGTTGGTTGTTACTGAAGTAAGGGTTGAGTTTTAAAACTCTTAATGAAGTTTAGTACTAAGTTCAAGTATCTCAAAAAGTCATAAAGATGCTGGAAGAACTTTATCTAAACGAACTTCGAGGTGGTGCCGTGATAAGTGTATTTTAGACACTTAGTTTAGGCCACAAACATGGATAATTGTGAATAAATATGTGGAATATAGCTTAATTCGACATTATTTGTGTTTTTCAGGATAACACTGATGAATATGGAGGAAATTATGAGAGAAATGGAAAAAAATGACTAAAACCAATAATTTGTGTCTTGCAGGACAACAATGATGAATATGACGGAAATTAGGAAACAAATTGGGAAATTGACTAAAATGAAAGAAAATCAAAGTTTAGGGATCAATGTGCAAATAGCTGAAAGATGGCCCAGAGGAGAATGTGAAGATGTGAAGATAGCAAGATCTAATTGAACATTGGGATGACACATTAGAGGAAGAAGACTTGGAAAAAGGGGGTTGAGATTGGCGAAACTAAATTTGAGAACCAAAATGCAAGAAGTAGTATTTTGCTATTACTATGCGATCATATAGCTCTCATAGGAAATTTCAGGGAAAAAAAAAAAAAAAAGACCATTTCAGTCCTCTATGCGGTCGCATAGAAGGAATTTTTGGGCAAATTTCTGGTTTCCTTTTTCGAGTCAACTACCTATGGAAACAAGATTTTAGTCGCGTATTTAAACCCTAGGGCCATCGAGAATGGAGGAGAACATATTTTAGAAGGGTTTGGATAGAAGAAAAGAGGAAGAACACGAAGAACAACACCATAACGCGGAGGTTAATCTCAAGAATTGAATTGGGTGATGTCGTTCTTTACTTATTTTTCTGATTTTCTTCTTTCCATCATGCTATGCTATATTCATTCTATACTAGGTTAGATGAACTATATAATATGAATTTTTAATTCTTAATTTTACATTCTTAACAATCTAAAACACATTTTGAGATATTTGAATGATTTATATGAATTTCTTTTTCTCATAATTATTGTATACGTAATTTTGTGAGTTAGGGTCCGATAGAAGATAGAAATATACCGCTATACCTTGTATGAATTTTTAAGTATTCATAAAAACGCATGCATTCTTATATGTTCGCATCCGTCATAGAAATATAGTCGAGTCACATATTGAAATAGGTCCAACAGTACTCGAGAGAAACTGTTAGATAATTTAAGAGTATTGATTCTTCAATATTTCAATCGTGTGTTAAGATGTAGAACTAGGTTTTGAGAAAAATATTACGTAGGGATTCATGATCATAGTACATTCATCATACATTCGAAAACTTCAAATTACATTCAACATCAATTGCATTCAATTTAGTTAAATCATTCATCCTAGCATAATTAGATTAATTTAGTCATAATTTTATCACAACAACACTTCAACTTCATTATTTCAATTAAGGTCACATTCATTAGAATTAGAATTAATCCATCCTTGTGAAAATGATACTTGGACTCAAAATTCATTTTTCTAGTTATTTAAGAACTGTACACTTGCGGTAATTTTAATTAGACATATTTTCGTGAACATCTCAATAGAGAGTTAGAGTTTCTCTCTTAAAAGTTTGTTGAAAATGATGAGCGCAATGTCATAATAGTGATAAGCGAGTTTGAGAAACTTGAGAACACGTGATATTCGTGTGTGTGTGTTCTTACCGGTATTGTCATAAGGAATAACTGGTTCAAATCTTCATGGTATCTTTGATTCCGACTTTATTTGAATAACACTATGGTTAGATT